>WEIV01026147.1:2634-71878 GCA_013390005.1 Calyptomena viridis
ACCCCTTTGCTTTTGCTCAGTTACCCAGGAAATGAAAGGAAGATGAGTCTTGGGAAGCACGGGGTTAAACTTACATGTATTTATTCCATTGTTGGGTTTTATTGCTTCTTTTTCTCCTCTTCTTTGGTTGATTTAAATCTGTTTTCTTGGATTCATTGAAAAAGTATAAAACACTCCCCCCCCCCAAAAAAAAAAACAATTTTCGGTTCCCATTATATATGGGAAGAAGAAGCAAAGTTTTAAAAAAAAATAACTTGCAAAAAATTTNTTTAATGCAAAAGAGGCAAACCTATGCTTCTTTAGAATCTTATTCAGATATTTCAGTATCAGTGATGCTGTTTTGTTATATTGTTTGTTTCAAATGAGAATCCTAAGTTACAACATGGTTGATTTAATTGCGATTAAATATTTTTAGCATACTGCCCCGTTTTGTCTTGTCTATCTGCAGGCCATCATGCTTTTACCTTTCTCCTGAGAAAAGACTAGTAAATTCATTACATTTTCTCACTGTATTGGGGAAAATAACAAAAAAAAAGGCAACAGGAAAACAAACAAACAAAAACACAAGCCTCAAAAAGCCAAAACACAGGCAAAACAGCACATCTTTTCTTCTGATCCACAAGCACATGTAAGTACTGCTGTGAAACTCTGAGTTGAATTATAAGAGCACTTATTCTGATTCCATATTGCTTTTGGAAGTAAACAAATTAGAGTTGTTAATTTTGTGAGAAGTTCCATCTAGATTAGGCTTTACCTTGAACTCCCACTATCATATTCCCTAGGACAACAGAACAATAATTTGTTGTATAAACAATAGCAGTAGGGACTAAGTCTCTCTGGATACCCCCATCTGGCAGAGGAAATCTGGTTGTTAGCATATCAAAAGACTTGGTGAATTTCTTCACTTTATGCAGACTTAAATTAATAGAACTTTGTAAAACTTTCTATTTTTTTTAACTAAAATTAGGAATCATATAAAATTTATGAGCCACTGTTATTTTTACTTTTAAGAATTGAGATGAAAATCTCTAGCCTTCTTTTCTTTTTGTACAGAATATTTAATTTCTTAAGAANAAAACATTTTTGGTTGCCATTATATATGGGAAGAAGAAGCAAAGTTTTAAACAAAAATGACTTGCCAAATATTTTATTTTCTTTGAAGTATCTGAGAGGGTTTTGTACAAGCACTTGTGTCTCAACAGAAAGTACATATGCAAAAATAGAATAACAAAAAGATTTATTGGCTGAAACAATTCCTGCTGTCATGTGGTACATAAGAATTAAATATTTATACCTACTCACTGGGATAATAAAACTCTATTCAATTATGTTGCAGACACTACCAAATGATTGTTGAGGCCTCTAATAATGTTGCAAATGGTAAAATATATAGTATAAACAATACATGAGAAAACATTATGGGAAAATATTCTTTGGTTTATAGAATTTGCTTGCTTGTTGCAATAATTATTGAGACATATGACAAAGCCCTCAGCAGTCTTTGGTGGCCATAAATGTGAATTTCAAAGGTGTTCTGCTGCTGATGAGCCGAAAAGCTGCAATGGTTTGGGGTTGCACAATGAATCAGTGTTGTCCCTCATGACTGGCCCAAGCCTTACAAGCTCCTAAAAATGCAAAAAGAGCTCTTTTTCTTTAGCTGGGGTAATGTAACAAAAATCTGACTTATCCCCTTTCTTCCTAAATAAAAGGCATTAGTTCTTTCACGTGGGACACAGGTACATTTCTCACACTCTCTGCCAGTTAAACAAGAATCTCACAGGATCCTGAGTTTGCTGAGCCCATTTGGGATGTATTGTGGGGATGACTGTGTTTCCCCAAGGTAATTAGCACCAGCCTGTATTTAGACAAGCGAGAAATCTCCTTGGTCTCCTCACAGAACTGACTCCACACCTTTGACAGAGCTGCCCCTGGTCTGAAACACAAAGCACCAGCATCTTTTGTTCAGTATTTATCCTCGTGGGTTTAGAATTCCTCTTAGACTTGTTCACTGCAAGCATATCTTTGTGAGAAGTTCTTCCTTTTATTTCTTCTGGGACTCTTCTGTGTGACTTTGTCAGCCCAGGAGCTCCAGCTGTGTCCTGTGTCCAGTGCTGCTAGCACTGCCTTCGCTTTGGGATGGAACAGCATATTAACCCTTGCTTTATCCCCTATGCCATATTTATCTCCCTTGTCTATGAGAAGGTGGCATGCATTTTGCAAGCAATCATAACCATTAGTAATCAAAACTCAACAGAGCACAGCATTTGTCAGAAATCCCATTGCTTCCAAACTGTTGCTGTAAATTAATCCATTCCTATGCGAGTATGATAATTTTAAAAGCATTATCAGAGGAACTGGAATTATTTTCTAATTTCCTCCCAGTAAATGCATCCATTGATCCTTAATAGCTTCACAGTTATTCTGCTAATTGTCATGTTTCCATTAATAAGTTTAAAAATATGCCATCAGATTTTTAGATGTGTGTGTGCATCACTATGACTTGAGTACATCGAACTATTTTGAAACAGCAGTAATGAATTTTGGCAAATAGAGAAATGTTTTCCTACTTTTGTTAATCAACACCCTAAAGTAAATGGAGAAAATGGGAAAATATCAGCAGTGCCTATCGTCTGGGCTACACGCCAGTATTGATAACAAAATAATTAAAAGATAACAATGTTTCAAAACAAACTGTAAGCCTAGCCAAAGAAGAAAATCAAACACAATCAGACTAGTTGTATGCATGGTATGCACAATATCAGCTCATATAAGGTTATTTTATCGTTAGGAGCTCAGAATCAACACTCAAATACACATTACTGCTTGTAGGACCCTGGTGTTTCTTAATTTTCAATTAGTGTACAGTAGAACTGTAGTATGTCTTCTTTTTTTAACTTACTTTGTCTTAAATGACAAAAAAATTAAGTACAATTCCCCATGTCAGTACTGTTTTGCCTGCAACGTGTATTATTTTCAGGATGTCTGAATAACAAACAGCCACAAAATTTTAATGTTGCCTATTTTTTCCATAGAAATGGATCACTTCAAATCAGTGCTTGAACAAAAGGAAGGTGTTTCATGGCTACATAAGAGATTGTGTTTAAGAGATTTTACATGGCACAAGAAAAGCATTTGTCACTTATTCAGCTTGGCATATATCTAGGAAGACTTTTAGTGTCTTATTTTATTATTTTGCATTAATAATGGAATGTTCTTCCATAGATAGAGGCTGTTACCAGTGGGGAGCATGTCAGCCACCTTTAAAATGCAGCCCTCTGAATGCTGCAATGACAAACACAAATGCTACAAAACACTTGAGATCAGAAGTGCTTATCAGACACTTTAAAGCCTTCTGCCATTAGCAAATTAGAAATGTTAGAATTCATCTGAAATGCATTGTATGTCAACATGCAGCTGGATCCTCCAGTGCTTTGCCCATTGTGACCCTGGGCCTGCTAATTGTGTTGAGTTTATTTTACTAATTGTTATGTGGAAGTTCTGTTGTCCCACCTGCAGAGTAGCTGTTTCAGGCAAAGGTAATTGAAGAGGGGGGGGAATCTGTTCTCAGACTGGAGGAGTGAGCACTGGTGTACATCTGTACCATTGGTGTTGTAGCCAGCACAGGCAGCTTTTGGGTTCCAGGTTTTTTTAACTTTATGTGCCGAGACAATAAACTTTTTTCCTCTCTCTACAATAAAAATGGGTGATGAAGCTCAGGGAAAAATAGTATCCTTTTCCCCCATGTTTTTCACCAAAATCCCAGACCCAATTGCCAGTGCTATGTGAAATAAGTCCTTATTTGGACCTGCTACATATTAAAAAAGAAGCCATCTAACAGAATGAATTAATCCAGCTGTAGAAAAAATGAATAAATGGACAGTTATTTACTGGATTCTTTACCTTTTTGCTTTTTCCTTTTTATGCCATTACTTCCCCCCACCCATAAGTAAATTAATGTTTGAAGCTCTTTAGCAGATGTTTTCATATTTTACTCAGGTGGGATATTTATGATACATTAGTCTCTTTTATGTCATTTTATTTTGGCAGCTACATTCTAAACTAATTAGCACACTAGAGAGATCTCCTAATAAGAGTTACATGGGCAACCGGTGGTTAAGTATTTGGTAGCATATTGCAGAGTCCATCATGACTGAAATAGGGGGCTGTGGTATGTTTGCAATCACTGCATGGGGCATAATTGCAGTTCTGAAATAGTGAGCTGTTAGTGCTCTGCAGCTTTTGTTTGTGCAGTTTTATAAAGGAAACACCAAAGACCCCTGAAATTGTTGTGACAATTTTGTATAAGTTACACTGGGTTAACTATGGGCTAACTAATGTATATATTGTAATGCCATGTATATATTATGTTGTGCGTGTACTTTGTAAAAAATGACTGGAAGCATTTAATCAAGTGTGTGTACATATCTATAGGTGTGTGTTTGAAGTGGGACTATCACTGAGTTTTTCTTTAACACAGCTGAAATTATTAGAATTACATTTTACATGATGCTGATATAGAAGTAAGGACGCAACAAACCAATTTCAACTCTATGCTGGTAGATGTTCTTCTACAGAGCATTTTGTAATACCTTTTTCCTATCAAGCATTTGTCTGTAGCATTAGATCTGCAGTATTTGTCTTCCAAAAGGCATAAATTTTTTTGTCATACTGAAAGCTGTAGTGTCTGATAACTGTTGTAGCAATCCTGATTCACAGTCCGCTGGGTTGGCTGTTAATGGGAACTGAAGATACCAGAAGTAAGACTGAAATATTTACTTTTAGCTTTCATCGGAAAGACGTGTCAGTATGAAAGAGACTGAGTCAATGTCCTAGAAACAGACTGGAGCATAATGGTTAAGGACATAGGCAAGACATAGGAGACCCATAGTCATTTTGAATAATTAGTTTTTAAAACTGAAAAAGCTCAGCAAAATATCCCACTTTTGCAGCTCCAGTTGCGTGTTCCTGACACTTTCTCCTGCCATGAGTCTTCTTAAGTGTCTCCAGCAGATTTCCAGTCATGTGGTTTCTTCTTCAGCATCTGATTCCCTTTCTGGGCAGTCCTGAACTGAGTGTCTGTGTGCTGCTCAGACTCTGAGGTTCTGGCACATGGTGACTTGCTTACACTGGCATCAGAGCCATATGGACCTACCTGTGACTGGCTACCTGACCCCTGCAATGGATGGCCAACTCATTTGGTAACTGATGGGTGCCCATGCATGAAGTAATTAGGCATTCATGCATAAATTAGCTGGGCACCTACTTAGACAAGAGCTAATAGGGTGCTCATATGTGAAACAGTTTGGGACTCAAACATTAACTTCTTGGGCACTCATGTAAGTTAATTAGATGCTCGTGCATGGATGTGATTAACCATGCCATTTATGCCCAGTACCCATGGCAATCATTTCTTTAGTTGTGCTATATCTCATTCCTCTTATTTGTCCTCAGAACTTAAATATCTCCCTAGGCAAGGAGAATGGGATTTGGTTTCTGTCTCTGTGCGCATGCAGGCTGGTTTATACCTAAGAGGACTGGAGAAGAGCCTGGGCTTTCTGCCTGCCAAAAGAAAGCATGTGGTTTTGTCCTACCTGACAGTGGCCTACTGGAGCCTTTGTCTGTGTAATGTTCACTCAACTACCCAAACTCCATGGAGGAATCAATTATATACCAGTATCACTCACCAACAGAATGACTAAGGACAATTCTGTTTCCATCCTTTTAAGGACTTACACTTTTTGTTTGTCTTCCTGGTCTCAAGAGGGCTGCAGCGTCTGCAGTGAGAATTTGTTTCATTTTTTTTAGGGCCAATGCATAATAAGGCTTCTCAGAAGCCTTAGAGGTCCCTTCCAACCTTGGAATGCCTCAAAAAAATAAAATTTGAACATAGGAATTTAAATGGCATCAGCATTCTGCCTATCTAGCTGTTTGTCTTTTGACACAAAGCTATTGCTGTTTATAGATGAATATACAAAGCAAAAGAAATGTAATGCCTCTACAGAAAGAGTAAGTCCCCTGTCTTCTTAGAAATTCATTAATAGTTTGGCATGGGGATTTCTACTTTTTCTAGGCTCTTTGATCCAAAGATTTATATGACTGTAACCTTGAATGCCATTAAAATAGAGCACAGCCATCACTTTGCCATGTTTGAATTAGTTCTATACAGAGATTGTTTTTTAATGAGATTAGAGAAATCTGAAAGAACCTGAGCCAAATCACAGTATATCCGAACTGCAGAATAAAAGCAAAGCTAAGTTCAATACAGTTTTGTGGGTAGCACTTCATTGACTGTGGGAAGCACATGAAGTGTTTGAATTCAAAGACTGAATTCAGTAGAAATATTAAGAACCAGTTCTTTATAATCTGGGCAAGATTTTAAAATTCACTGTGTAGTTTTTTCTTTTCCTCACTGGAATATATGTTGGCTCACTCTTCTGATCCTCTACTTGGAAAGGCCGAGACGTAATTTTTTTTTTTTTTGGTGCACCTTTCAACTATAAATCAGTGCCTTTTCATACTCGGCCTTTGACATGTACTCAGTAAAAGATGCGAGGGAACAAGTTTGTCTTTATTAATCATGGTGAAAACAGAGAAGCTTTTCACCCCAGTGATGAGATTTGTGTAAGTAAAAGACAGCAGGATCCTTCGTACTCTGCAGCTTCAAACACAGTCCAGAGTTACTTAATACATCAGTGTCAACCTTGAACTGTTCTCTCCAGAGACAGTATAATTATCTTTATAAAGTACAACTGAATGGTGTTTGTCTAAAGTGGTAAAATTTAATCTCAGTTTTGCAAGAATTCTTTATGTTCTCTTGCTGCCAGAGACACGATGCTGGTCAACCAGCTCAAGGTGTCCCTGCTTGAGCCGTGGGGTTGGACCAGGTGACTTCCAGAGGTCCCTTCCAACCTCAACCATTCTGTGCCTGATAATGCATCCTCTGGGATGTAAATCAACTTCAAGTTGTACAATGGTTTTGTCATATTAGAGCTACATAAACTAATATAAGAAGATACATTTGGTTTTCGTAATTCAATGAATGCACGTTAAGTGCTTGTTGTGTTTTTGGAGTGTGTGGATGATCAGCTGAAAGCAGAGCTATTGGTCAGATTCTGTTGGTATCCAGTGTAAGTAATAGGCAGCTGAAGGAATAGAAGTACTGAATCTACAACTGGACACATTTGCTGTTTTGACACTTAAATTGTGCTTTTTATCACACGTGTCCATTTAATATTGAGGTTATTCATTAGTGTAGGCTTCACATTGCTTCTCCATTTCCTGAATGATGGAGAAAATGGGATTGATTCTAAAGTTATTTAAGTGTAGTTATAAGTTAGAGGTGTGTCAAGTGGAGTTCATGATGTTGCGTTCATGCAAGTGAAGTGAGAATCAGTAAATTGAGAATAGGAGAAAAATGTGGTAGACGGGGTGAGCAAAGACTGAACAGGAGGATAAATCTTGGTATTGAGACTGTGAAATTAAAAAAATGTATCAGATGGAAGGAAATACCCCATGAGCTAACTCCTTTGGTTTGTTCTAAGGATTCTCAGTATCTCCTACCTGGCTAAACTTTATTGAGAATACCAGACTCAGTTAAGATGTACTATTTCCAAAAATATATTTTAAAATATTTTTATCCTGTATATAAGGGAAACTGTAACAAACTGGACTTTTAAAGCTATTTGTCTTATTTATTTGATTATTATTTTTGCCAGTGTTTTTCAAAAATTCCCAGTGATATACCTTTTTACAAATAGATCTGTAAACACTAAAAATATTTTTTTTAATTACATGACTGAAATAAAAATAAAAGTCAAAATATAGTTTAAAATTATTTGTGCATGTCATTTGACTGTTGGCATTAAAAGCTAACCGAATATCTGGTCAAGGATAAGTCAATAATAACCTCACTTCCTAAAGATCACTGTTGTTATTTTGTGCTTTAGTGTCTTATCGGTTTTCCATGTTGACAGATTTTCTCATCCTCTCCAAGGCACAATGCTCTCCTTTGCTATTTCTCCTTTCTGCTCTGCTTTTTATGCACCTGCTAAGTCATTTCACACTCTCACAATTAACAATTATCTGACTACTGAAAAAGATAGTAAGGTGCACTCATAGTGTACAAAATACTATTTCAACCTGTTCTGCCAACTGGATGCATAAAAATAACTTATCTGGCAACTTCATTGCTGAGAAAACTTGAATGAATTTATTCTTCTTTAAAAGTGCTGTGCCGTTTATATGTTTCAGTTACAATAAATCTTGTTTCATTCATTATTTTCAAATATATACATAAAAAGCAATAAGCAGTCTTCAGTTACTTATAACTACCTATGAAATAAACACTGTTAAATCTCTTTTCATTGTATTTTTCTATTTCATTTAAATTTCAACTTAACGCAAATTAATTCTTTCTGTATTTGGATAATGGTGCTAATTTTTTGGAAAAATGCATGTGAAGATGTTATGTTAGGAAACTACATAACCATACATACACCTTAGTAACACTTGATTGAGATTATTTCCCAGCTGAAAACTTTAGACCTGTTTTCCCAATGTGACTAAGGTAAGGGATGCTGGCAAATCATGGACATACAGAAGACTGAATTTCTGTAAGAACTCCAGTACATAATTTGAGGCTTTTCGGTTTGGAGGTTTGGTAGGGATTTTTTCAAGTGTTTGTGGATCTTTAGTAGTGGAAACCCCCTTTTACTTTATATGAAGCCTTGGATTTTGAAGGGAAACGTAGCTTCAAGTTTGTTCCAGCCATGGAGTTTTCTGTGCTGCTCCAAGTGTGAATCTCTGAGTGCTGCCAAGGGCTGTGACCTGGGATGTTCCCTGGCAGCCCTCTATGATGGGGAGACAGCCTCACTTTCTGATGGTATCCAAGAGGATGTGGACAGGTGTTTAATTCCTGAGGAGGAAATTTAAGAATTAGCATTAGCTCTAAGTCATACATGAGGTAGAACATTGCTGAGACAGCTCCATGATTTTAGTCCCGATGGGATCATTCACTTGATCCTTGAATGAAGTGGAATACACTGCTTTGGCACTGGTGGGGTTTGGTGTAGTGATAGCCCAGGATTTTGCAGCTGTCATGGATTGCACTGATGGAGGGATCAGCACAAGGGTAGTTTGTTTGGACAGCACACCCTCACCAAGCACTGAAAAAAACAAAAGGTTAAGAGGTTTGGAGTCCAACTTTCTGAAATTGTGTATTTCTTTTTAATATAAGCTGTTCAGTCATTACACAGTGGACTTGTTTCATCAGATTTTATAATTTAACCTGAGATATTTTGGTAGAAATTGTCAAAGAAAACTCCAGATATGAAGCAAATGATGTTCAGTTGTGGTATTATTTGGTATGTCTTACCCTGACTTTGGGTTAGACATGAAATTAGAACCATATCTACTAGTAGAGTTTTCTAAGGAAGCAACAGTGAGGCTTAGTACCATGGCTAGTTCCCACCAGGAATAATGGCATTCCTAGTATTCTCCTTTCTATATTAACCTTTTGTGATTTTTGTGTTGTCTATTGCATTTTATATCTCAACACAGTATATTCTTTAAAATGGTTAATGGGATGTAGTTATTAGAAACTCTTCTGGTAGCAATGCATTGTAATTATTGAAAGATTATCCAAATTACCTGCTTGGAGAACATGAAGTATAAGGCAAATATATCTAATAATTTTATATTCACTTTCTAATGACCTTCGTTCCCCAGGTTTTTCCATTTTAAAAAAAGAGAAAAGTACAGATTTTCAGGCAAATTGGTTTTCACATTTGGGAATTTAGTGTGGGTGAGACAGTTTAATTTTTATAGCCTTTTTTAAAAATTAAGTCACTCATCACTATTTATAGAAGCATACTAAATTACTTTGCCAGATTATGAATAAGCGTTCTGGGTAGAGATTTATAATTAAAAAAATAAATAGCTTGTTATTTGTGAGAAGAAATATTTTTATGATATTAGATTAAAAGAGTAGTGGTGGTGTATTCCAAACAGTTTCATAAACTGTTTTACTTTCAAAATATGTCATGTTTTGGGGTTTTTTTTCCACAAGGCCTAAAAATCCCGCTGTGAAGGGATGATGACTTCAAGGTGTCAAAATAATACATTTTTTCCTTGAAAAACAAAGTGCTGTCCACTTCAACTTTTCTTATATTTGGAGCATCTTGTAGCCTGTTTGCAAAACTAGTGCATGAAAAGATATGATACCAGTGGGTTGTTTTTAACTATTCATTATTTATGAAGTGCAGAGGAAAATAGCTACAAATTATTGTTTCAGGGCATTTCCTGTAGTTATACTATTGTGTTCAAAGGATTTACTCATACTGGTTTAATTCCAGTATGAAAAGTTCAGGCTCTTGTTGTCCTAACCTAGATTTCAAAAAAAGTTCTTACATGTCTTTATATGCCTATATGTATATATAGAAGTGTATTGGTTGAAAAGATCCTGTTTCTTTAATATTAGGTTGTTAACTTGGCAATATTTTCTTATTTCAGCTTTATTGTTGATTGAAATTGCAAATAGGCATAATAATATTTGCAAATAAGTTTTTGGAGACACATTTTGCATTCTATATTCTCCAGTCTATTAAGAAGAAAAAGTAATTTCTGTCCCTCTGGAACTGTTAGGTGTGGGAGTCCCAGCTCGCACTTGAAAAGTGCTGGAAATGCAGCATTGTGGCTCTGGGATTTCTCAGTAGAAGACACTAAACTGAGCCCTCAAACAACTATTGATCCATAGAAAGCAAAAAATTCAACTTAGTCAAACAGTAAAAATCTGATACCCTATAACCGTCCTTAGTTTTCAATTATTATTTACATAGCAAATGCCCTTCAGGCCAGTCAGAATATAAATTGCAAAATGGGAGTGCAGTGAATGAAACTTCTGTTACATGTTTCAGCTTAAAAAGAATCCTATGGATTGGAATTCCAGCTCCCGTTTTTGACCTTAAATGTTAGTTTGTAAGTAAGCAAGAATATATTTTTTTCTCCTTATTTTCTCAAGTCAGGGTGGAAAAACAAACAAACAAACAAAAACCCTAAAACCCCACCTTCACAAAATTATTTAGAAGAAAGTTAAGGGACTTTTTAGAGATAGGAAGTCAGACACTTGCTGCTCCGGATGGGTCTTGTCTGACTATACAAGTTTTTGCTTCCAGCTTCAGTACATTCAGCCAGGCTGAGCTATAGCACCTGCTCAGATAATGCTGTTATCCCAGTCTATCCAGCCAAAATGCTCCCCATGGATCCACCAGGGTTAAGTACTTCTTTCAGAAGACAATCTAAATTAGTATTTACCCAAAGGATAAACCTCACTTCCTTGTATTTAACTGAAACGTAACATACCACTATATAATATGTTGAAACATTTAATTTGGTGGTGACAACTTTCAGAAAGAAATATGTATGTAAAATTGGAAAATCCTCTCCTACCCTCATATATGAAACTAGCATAAAGTCAGAAAGATTAACTCTTTCAACAAAATTGGTGCTGTGTTGCAAGAATCTTCTCTTTCTGAAGCCTTTTAACAATACTAGAAAATCTAACAGGGAAGATTTTTTCAATTTCAACATGATTTATGCTGCATTAGCAGCAGACCTTTGCAGTATGTTCTCTCCCCTGGGGTGGGGTGAAATTTCCTTCTGTACCGAAAGGGTCCTTGCCATTTTATTTTATGCGTGAATAAAATAGGGAGAAAAGTTAGGAAAATCTCCGTAGGGTTAATGCAGTTTATCTTGCACACTTCTGCAACCAGGCTTCTGACCTGCAGGTGACTATTTTGAAAGGGTTTGCTTGGTTTTGTTAGAAAGAGCAAAGCAAGATTCTCACTTTTCTTCATTCACCAAAATCTTAGACATATTTAGTGTTTGAATATACAGTCTGTGCACCAGACTGAAAATTATCTTGCTTACTTGAGAATTAATTAAACTGTTCTGATCCTGTATGTATGTCCTCAATGTTGCAACAAATGATGACAGGCCTGATATGTTTTCCCATTCTATTTTGCTCTTTTTTGGCTGTCACTAATATGATCATACACTTACATAATGAGAACCTGAGTCAGGTGGATCTTTTAAGTGGATTTAAATAGACATCCTCTTTATAGAGCACTTCCCAAAGAAAGCTAAAATGCTTTTGACGTATTTTAAATGACAGCTTATATTAGAATTAAAACTACAATACTTAAGGTTTTGAACAGAAGACTTGGAGCAAATATGTAACAAATAAAAAGGATTTATGTAGAACTATTCTGCTGCCAACTGTGGAGGATGGTCTTTGCTCATAGACCTGATTTTAGCTGGTGGCTTTGCAGGTTGTAGCAAACTCTGCTGTGTTCCCTTTAGCCCCTGTGAAGTTCTGTGTCCGCACAGAGTCTCTTCTAGCCGCATCCTGCTCATCCCTGTGTTTTTCCTGACTCTGAAAAGTTGATTTCCCACTCAGACCTGGTGCTGACCCAAGATGAACTTGGGAGCCATCTCCCCACTGAGCATTCCTGGTAGTGCCCCAAGGAAGGGCCGCTCTCCTTTTCTGCAGGGGATTTCAGTCTCATACCATGGCTGTTTTCACAATAACATAAATTGTAAACAATAACATCTATTCTGTCCCAACTATTTCCTTTCTGTACTTTTAAAATCAACCCTGAAAAACATACTGTATTTTCCATATTAATATGAACATTATTCAGTTATCAGTGGAGGTGTGAGTGCTCTCACAACTGTAACCCTTAAATGATGTGTTCATGTTAGAAAGTTGTAAGGAGGCTAAAATTGACCATGCTATCTTTATTTTAACCTTTATATGCTGATTTGTGTTGAGGCTTTGCCTATTTGTTATTATTGTCATATGACAGTGGAAGAATTGAACTCAGCTCTTCAGGATAATCTGCTTTTTCATTTCCATGGCCTACCAATATGACCTTTACCATATGTAAGAAGTCAAAAAGATACATTTGAAAGATCTTCACTTCCTTTTGTCAGATTATATGTGGTGACTTGCTCTGTTGAAACTGACCTAGTTCCCTTAAAAGATATTCTTTCACTGGTGGATTAAATGTTTCACAATGAATACTTTGTATATCAGTTTTTTCAGTATATTGTATAGCTATAGGTAATATACGAAGTTGCTGTTATAACTCACAACAGTGAGTGGAATAATTGATTGCTAACAGAAGGTGAACCTAAATGGCATAAATAGCAAAGCGAAATTCATGTTATTCAGTTGTGGAATTACAATGTTTAGGTGTGCAAAACTTTATGTATAATTTCACCCATCACACCCTTAATAATATCACATAAGCTAAACAGCTGTCACCAAGCAGTATCAAAGCAAGTACTCAAAATAGGGAGTTCCTAAAAAATGCTTTGTTTCTTCAGCATATTTTTGGTTTGTTTTTAATCCTGTCTCTGTGTCTTGGGGTACTACAGGCATTGGTATGGAATTAAGAAGGAATATTTAATATAGGTGTTCCTGTGGTTGGTATTTCATGGAAACCTGGTTTAATTCTCTCTAATAATCTTCTGCATTAACGTTGCATTCTGAGGGTACAATGGGATGACACCTTGATCTGAAAATGGTTGTGTGGGATATTTGTTGCATGTCTTCACTACTCACAAGAAACATCCATACTTTTGTGGAAACCATTGTAGAAGAAAAGAATCTTTCCTCTGATAGTAGATTATTCCTCCTCAGTTTTCCTGCAGGGTTGTTTTAGGCCAAGCTAACCTGTTTGTTTCTGATTTGGAATGAGGAAATTCAAAAAAAGAATACTTGTGAGGTTGATAACTATGCTGCGTGCTTCACACTGCATTTTTCCCTTTGAACTAGGTTCTTAGTCAGGCTGGGTTTGTGCTTGTGTTCAAATCCCTAGAACAGGAATTTGCTGTGCAAATGCATGATCTGCCCCATATATTTCTTAGCTTTTATCCATTTGATTCCTGATGTGTATAATAAAAATAATAACAATTATTATTATTTGTACACATTATTTGTATTTTTTTTGTCTCTGAATAGAGTCAAATTTCTTTCTAATATTTTGAAATTTTTGATCTGTACAAATTAGTTAAGAGCAGGTTTTGTCATCATGAATAACTGCAGGAGAAAGAGCACAAAGGAAAATAGTAAAATTGCATGTCAGCTCCTAGAAAAGGACATGAAATCATTTTTCAAACTTTAATGAACTAAACCAAGCTAAAATAAATGGTGAAATTAAACAATGTTGAAACTGAACCTTTTGCAAATGCTAGAAAGCATTGGAAAAGGAGAAGGAATAATAACATGTATTTTCTGTACAGCTTGAGCAACACCAGCTACTCTAGTTTGTGAATTAACTTTATATTCAACATTTTGTCATGTACATTAGGTGTTATAATGCATGAAATGAATACACAGTCACATCCCAGTAGCTGCAGTTCCCAGTAATGATCGACAATACTGCCTCAAGCTAGGGAACACTTTCCCCTATGAAATATTTTCTGCATGACCACATCCCATGGCAGCAGACTGCAGTGGAATTTATGAACTAGCTGGAGCTATCAGTGCTAGTGAGGAAGCAATAGAGAAAGATGTATGTTAAAAAAAAAGTGGTGGGGGAGAAGGGAAAAGAAAAATAGCCAACCAGAAAAAAATTGTCAATACGTCACTTAGACATTTTGAACTAGCAGCTTAATGGCATTGCAAATTCATGTCTGGCTTCGATTTTTAAAATTTCCAGCTTTTCCTAAATATAGCTTCCAGTTAAGTGTGTTTCTTTTAGCTATAAATAACTCAAAACAACTGACACAGAATCAAAATTTCAGCTTTGTGTCAGGTTAGAACCACGATTTGTTTGCATGACTGAGAGTTAGGAATGTTGAGGTTCTTATCAGGTCAAGTTTTTTCCTGAAGTCAAGTCAGTAAGTATGATTCTCTTAGAGAAAGAGTCTTCAACTTTTCTTAAGAGTTGCAATGGCTTCACATGAGTTTTCTTTTTCCTCCTTTTGGAGCTATGTAGCTATTTTTTAGCCATTCTCCCCACACGCTGCTACAATATTTATGCACCATCTATAGAAGTTGATTGTAAACGAGGTTCCTTATATATTAATTGGAAACCACTAGGAAAAGCATGAATAATTTTTGGGGGCTTCTGTACGTGTGTGACTATCATTGTGTTTGAGACTGTTATTCTTAAAAGCAAACAGTTAAATGATTCCAGTATTCTTCAGATTTACAGAGCCAAAGGCAATGGAATGCACGCTAGTGAGTCAAAGTCAAGGCTTTTAACACAAGCAAGAGGTAGCAGGAATGTAACCCCTAATACTCTGGGGATCAACTTTAAACTGTCGTGATCTGTTAATATCATTATGTATTAGGTTAGGCAAGGGATATAGATAAATAACCAAAAGAAATTAGCAAAAAATAATATTATAGACATTCCCAGCCAGCTTGTCTTCATTGTCCTAAGTTTTGCATACAACAAAAATAATTTGGGAACTAATATTTAAGTTAGAATGGACTATATCTATAACACAATAATGGCTGCATTTTATAATTGATGTTTCTATGGAGAATTAGAAACAAACATAGTATTTCTGGGCTAAATTTAGATTTGGTGTTGAATGCAACTTTTTTGAGATAATGCAATGTGTAGGTACTAAATGACCTTGTTTTATTATTAAGACTGTGGCCAAAGAACTGGAGAGTGATTGGCTACAGAGCAGATCTGCTTTAAAATGAGCTGGAGGTCCTGGTAAATGTCAAACCAAACATGAGGCAGCAAAGGGGTCTGCAGTGTCCTGGGCAGTGTTGGCAGGAGTACAGCCAGTGTCACAGCGTAGTTGAAGTTAGAAGGGACCTCTGGAGATCGTGTGCTCCAGCTCCCCTGCACAAGCAGGGGTATCCTAGAGAAGGCTGCTTTCTGTGGTTGAGCATCTTTTAAATATTTCCAAGGATGGAGAATTTACAACCTGTCTGGTCAGTCTGTTCCAGTGGTCAGTCACCCTCACAGTAAAGAAATCAAGGTCCCAAGGATTTAAGCATGACTCTCTGGCATATCAGTCACTCCTCTCAGTTTTGTGTTGCCAACACAGCTGATGAGGGTGCACTCTACCCTTCATCCAAGCAGCATCAGCAGGAATTTGTTCATCAATTTACTCCTTGTTCAGGAACCTCCTTTATTGCTTATGCCTTACTTTTTTGTTCATAAGTTTACTTTGTAGGCACTTCCTTGCTTTTACATGGACACACTGAGGAAATTTCATTTAAGCCTTATTTTGTTGATTTTGTGTTCCCTTTTGTTCACATCATTCCAGGCAGCTCATCAGCTCCCTCCATAATTCCCCCACAGGGCTGCTGGTAATTCTTCCTCCCCTCTCCCAAATTTCAAGTCTTTCTTACCACATCAGCCATTCTACTGGCAGAGGTACCCATGCCCCCAAGGCCAGGTACCAGTCTCTTTCAGCAGTCTCTTTTCGGAGGCTCCCCATTGCCCTGGCACTATCGTTAATGCTCAGAGAGAAAATCAGGTGGAGGTAATAGAGTGGGACAAGTGTTGGCACATGGCAGCTCAGGTGCATTGCTTTAAAGTAGATGGGGGATGTGATTATCCCCTCTACTTAGCACTCCCTGTGCCTGTCTGAGGATACTGCCTCTAGTTTGTAGTCAAAACTGCAAATAATAGGTAGTGGCTGGGGTGGAGGGTCCCTCAAGATGGTCAGGAATGCAGCCTGTGGGGAGATCTGAGGGAACAGGGGTTGTTCAGCTTGGAAAGCAGAAGTCTTGGGGGAACCAAAGAACAGCCCCTGTGAGGAAGTTGAGAAGGCAGAGAAGCCCCTCTCTCCACAGAGGTACATGGCAAGAAGATGAGAAACACGAGTTAAAACAAGGTGGATTCAAACTGGACACAGGAAAAGTTTTTCGCTGTGAGTAGTTAAGCTTTAGAACAGGTTGCTCAGAGAGGCAACTGCATAATCTCGTCTTGGAATTTTCCAAAGGGCATCTGGATCAAACCCTGAGCAACCATGGTGATGTAGAGGCTGGGTCATCTCATAGATGACTATGCGTTAATCAGGAGTTTGTGCTGGAAATCTCTTGGAGTCTCTTCCAAACTCAGTTATTGTGTGGTGCTGAGATTCTTAAAATCAAAATGCAACAGCTGAGAATTTCTACTCATTGTGTAGGGTAAGCTGAAATCCCTTCCTAGAAAGGATTTGACTTAGTAAATGCAATGAAGTATTTGTTGGAGTTAAGCCCTCACTCTAATATCTCAAGAGTTTCTTGCCCATCTATATGTGGCTTGAATGCTTTTTGTCTGTTGAATTTTGTAATAGAAAGCTAAAGGGTACAAACATGGAGCTAAGAGAATGCCCAGAGCAGCTGAGGTGATTAAGGCACCCATCTCGAGGTGTTGGGTTCACATTCAGATCCACCTGATTGAATCTGTCTGATGGCTGTTTCACTTGTTATTTTGTTTATTTGAGCTCTGCTCAAGAAAGTATGTAATTGAGGAGTCAGTGGTATGTACATAAGAAAAAAAAATTGTTAGGCTGGAGTGCAGATGCCATGCTCTTGATATATAATAAAGGCAAATATGAGTTCCAAATCATAGCCCTTTTGTAAATGCCATAGCTTTCTATGCTTATCCTTTTCTCCTTGTTTTTGTAGAAAATGAGTAAAAGTAGCAGAGTTCAATGAAAACATGTATTTGAGTAACTAAATCCAAGTAAGTTTCTAAAAGTACTCAGAATAGCTGTAAAGGATTAAAAATAAGTCTTGATTTATGTTCTGGCCCATTATATCAAGATGTGTGCCTGAGCTTTGACTAAGTCAGCCAAGTCTTAGAAAAGAAATTTCAAGTGGGTCATGTCGTTGCTAGGTTATGTGAATCAGAGCTAACTTTGGCTTGTCTCATGTTAATATGCTTGATCCAAACAGAGATAATTAAAAAAAAAAAGATTCTGAAGTTCCATAATATCATTTAATCTCACATCTATACTTGTCACATAAATACAATGCCTGTCTTATTTTTATTCAAATAGCAATCTATCAAAATTGCCTTTTGACAGGATTTTGACTACTACTTATAGTAATAAGTAATAGTTCTTTTTTACTATTTCCCGGGAGGAAAAGAGTATATATGTGTGTGGAGGAGGGGTGAGGAGAATAGAAATACTGAAAATAACTTTAATTGTTACCTTTAAAATGAAGCAAGAATTTTAAATATCTGTGAATTTTCGTATAAGGCAGCATTCTGGAAAGGCCATTCTCGTTTGCTTTTATTCTGTTTGTGTTTCCTTAGAGGAGGGTGTAGGGATATTGTTGAAAATAAAGCTGAATCATTAATTGCTATTTGTAATAAATCTTTTAAGAATGGATGAAATTATTGATATGCATTGCCCTCAAAGGGCTTTTAATATTTTGTGCACAAGTGATAATAGATTGAAAATAAAAGGGTTGAAAAACTGATAGCAAAACTAACAATAAATCAATCAAATGGTTCTGGTAATACATCTCATATCCACTATGTGTGATGCTTAGTTTATGACATCTTAAGATCTCAAGCCCTGATTTATTCTTCCAGTAATCAGTGTTCTGATCCATTAGTTTTTATAATGTAGAGAGATGTCACTGTTTTTTTTTCTTGAAAGATTTGTATTTGAAAATTGCACATCTGTCAATCAAGACAAAACCAAGGACTTCTAAAAACTTAATACCTGCATTGTTGGTCTATCTCTGTACACTGATGTTGGTACATAATATTATTGAATGAAATTATTCATTGTACTTTATAGTTTGGGATTATTCTGACTACTGTGTAGCCTAAGCAAATTTTTATTCAGCTATGATAATAATTTTATTATTCTCTGTTATTTTAACAGAATGTGACAGTCAAATATACACCACCCCAAACACATCCCAGCTCAGGATGTGTTTTGTGTGAAGGGTAGTTTCTCAGATATTTGTAGTAGTTGTCAACACATCAGAAGTGGTCATAATAGATTGTATCTGACTGTTAGTAAAAAACACTTTGAAGCCAAAAAGAGTTTTATCCTTGAACTTGGTAATGTGTTTTCATTTGTTGTTTTCTCAAATTAAAATGATTGATAACTCACGATGTTCAGGTACATTAAAAAACTTAAATAGATGTAAAAAAATTCCAAACCAAAACACTCATGTACTTTGAGGCTCTACCTACACAGTTCATGGAGAAAGAGTTAAAATGTATGGAAGTGTATGGGTTATGGCTTGATTTTTTTAATCAGTACAAAAATTGTAATTCAGATTTTATTAGCTTTTTGTGGGACAGTAAATTCTAACACTGAGAGGTTCTCCTAAAATGGCCTTGTTTCTTGGCATTAAAATCCAAGTTCTGGGAGCGTGGGTATGCTATATACTATTAACAGCTCTTTTCACACCTGAGAGGTCACTTGGCCTCTTCTGAAATTGAACTTTGGCCCCAGGTAAAGATTGGTAAATAATGTCAGTGCTCTACAGGTTGCTGGGAAGGAAATGAGTGCTTGGGAAGTTGTGGTATGCTCTGAACACTGTTTCTCATGAATTACATTTAGAGGTCTGTCAGTGACTAAATTCATTCTCAAGCCACAGCCATAGGGACTGACTGCAGGAAAGTTTGGAGCTGAAAACATGATAGTTATGTGCTTGAAGCTTCACTGGTAATAAAAAGGACATTGGATGAAAACAATATTCTAGGAAGGGAGATGCAAACAGATGTGCAATTTTTTGTGTTCTCTCAAACTTCAGGGATAAAGACAGCTTAGATCTCTCAAGTGATGATAATTACCTAGTATTAGCTTTCACTCGACTCATTCTTGTGTTTTCTCCTGCACTCTGATGTGCTTTTGCTGCCATCTCCCTCTACTGCCCACACACCAAGTGTAAACACGCTTCCTGAGAAGTTGGGCAGCTGTAAAACAGCTTCTTGGCTCTTGGCGGGGGGATGTGGTTCAAGACACTCACGTCGTGTGTCTGCCCTGTTGTCACTGTCCCTATTGCAAGAGAGGGCAGAGCTGAGGCTGGATTTGGAAGCAGCACCAAACAGGGAGGGATGCTCTGGGCCATCCTGGTCAGGACCAAGGCACGGAGCCTTCTTGTCCTGCTTTAAACCTAGTTCTGGGACTCTAGGGGTACCTGACAGGGGGGGTTTAATATATTTTTTCTTAATTTTGGGTACAGTGTGTACCTCTACATGAGTCCCTTCCAACTCAGAATATTCTGTGATTCTGTATATTGAGATCTTTTTGATTGATTGTTCTTGGGTATTTTATAAACTGCAGGACTTAAAGCACTGCTGTGCCACTTTTAGGCTTGGAGTGTGCACTGGCAGAAAGAACTCTTTATCCAGACTTGTTAGTAAAAAGTTCTGAGCTAGAAAACCATTCATATTCAAAAATGTAATTATTGCTTTGCCTTCAGTTTGGCTACTGCTTGATATTAAACTGAAAGTAGCAGAAAACACACAAACAAAAATTAGTAATTGGATTTGTATGAGTGAAATGTGATTGCTATTTCTCACTGTTCCATCCAAATTTCCTTGGGTATTTGGTTTTTTGGTTTTGCATTTTAATAATTTACTCCTGACATAGTCTGAAGGAGTCCGTAATGGTGTAGGTGGGAGAATTTTCTTTTGGCAGGATTAAAAACAAAAAACGTGGAAAAGGGTGAAGTTAACTTAATATGGAGAGCTACAAAAGTAGCGCCACAGCATTTTTTCCAGTAAGCTTGGCACTCTTTGCTGAGTTTTGCACTATACAGCCATTAGCAGGCTGGTCAATGCATTGCTTTATGAGGCAATTATTTCAGCATACTCTATTCAAAATACACATTAGAACTTAACCTTCTGAATCCTGAAGTAGCATTTTTATCACCCAACATTAGAAAAGAGTTGGAGTCAGCAATTTCCCCTTTCTTTTTATGATCTGGTATCATTAATAAAGCATTGGGCTGGTAGCTTCTTACAATTCTCCGGGATAATTTGTGACACAAAAGGTGCTGCTGTGATACAGTTGTCTGTTGACTTATTCAATATCTGGGGAAACATAGACATTGTGTAAAAATAAAAGAGAGTCAGGGAGGAGAAAGAGCTCTTAAAACAAACATACGGCTAATACACAGCATATTAGGCCTGCTGTGATTGGATATGCACAAGTAGAAATGGGAAATTAATATGGAATTTCTAATTAGGGTCACATACTAATGAACTCCCTCTTCATGTTAGTTTTATGCCGCTTCAGAAATTTTTTATCATATGCTTAAAAATTTATGGCTAGAAACATTAATGAAAATGAGGCGTGAATTGGAAATTGTGCTATTATGGAGATGAGTATGGCCATGGCTAGGCTGATTTCTAAGGAGGGATCCTTTTATTGCCGTTTTTTTGAGGAATGAGAAATGATACAAGTAAAATTAATGACTAGACATATTCTTTGCCCTGGCTTGGCTGGCGTTATTATATTTAAAGTTATAAAAGCTGGATTTAATAAAATTTTGAATTAATTATAAGGGGAATTTTAATCATAATTGGCAATCTCCTGTAAGAAATAAAACTGTAAATCAGCAGAAGGGCAAAATTAATACAGTGAAGTGCCTATGCTCCTGTACACCTATATATGAGTGTATATATAAAATATACATCTTTGTATATAAGTAGACAGATTCATACATATATATGTATAGTGAATTTTTTGATAGTGACTTTTTTTGCTAAAGGCTGTCTCTTTTTCTTGCTGTTTGACAACACAATTGTTCTTAAGTTCTCTGGATGAATGTTTTGGGTATAAATTTTCCAGAACTGGCATTTTTGTCTCTGGTATCTTGTAAAAATCAATTGGGCTTGCTATTTAAAATGTCAAACCTCAAAATGCTACCTGTTGTATTGTTTCTTTCAGTCCCACTAAAATTATCATGCAATCTTGTATAAAATATATTGAAAACATCTGGTAGTCTGTCTCGTTGGAATTGCCTTTGGAAATAGTCTAGTAACTTTTTGACAGCTTGGCTTTACAAGGATATTGATTTCACTGTGGCTTTATCATGGAAAACTGATGAATGGTCAAAAGCTGAAAGTGATGTAAAACCTGGTTTATAGTTTTTATATGAATACATGTAATAAAACAAAGTAGGTTTATAAAACTTTGTAAGGTATGCCCTTGTGAAAACATTAAAGAAGAATTTGCAGCATTTTTGTGTTGCGGATTACGTGGGCTGGGGACTCTAAAAACATTTCCAGGCTTGCTAGAGAACAATACCATACCTTGCTAATAATTACATTATATTTGTGAAAAGATAAGCTTGCATAGAGGTGTTGGTTTTTTTTTTTATTTTATACAATTCCTTTTGGAATAGGCTATTAATACCCTACTGAAGCTAATATGGGAAAAATATTGTTTCCTTTGTCCAATAACAAGGAAGAATGGGCAGAAGAAACACAACTAACCGACAGAGCATGTAACATGGGAAACAGAAAAATGCCTTTTCTGTGGAACTGAAGAACTGGGTAGGAAGAATTAGAAACAACATTGACCATCGGTATTCTACTGGCTGCAATAAAGAGAAGTAAGGAAAAATATAGGAAACTAAATTGATTTCTTTCTGGAGGAAGTAATTACTTCACTGGTCAATTAAATATAAACACAATGAGAAGGTGTTGAAGTAGAAACACTTGTGTCAGTTCTACACATTGCTGTGTGTATAGAATGCCCTGAGGGCTGGAGGTACATGTTAATCTACAGTCCAGTTGAGTCCTGTTCTGTAAGGGGAGAGAGAGACAGTGTAGGGTTCTTTCTGGATCTCAGTAAGAAAGGTCTGATAACACATGGCTTAATAAAATGGCTGGTTTAATAACGTGGAATAAAAAGAGAAATAGCAATAGAGTAAATCTTGCATCCCTTCACATGCTGGTGGTGTAGTATCAGATGGATGCTGGCTGGGGGTCTCCCAACAAGTTGCACGCTGTCTGTGGAAGGAGCTCCTTTTTTTTTTGGTCATTCAAGCTATTGTATCATTTTCTTTCCAAAACCAGCTATATAAAGGATGTTTGACTGAGAGATTCTGGCTGCACTGCTGTAGAAAGGCAAGGCCAGGCAAGCAGTTCCCAGTGGGAGCTGCTTGCAGGCTCCTCGTGTCAGGGCTGGATGAGGTTGTCCTGCAGCCTGGGGACTGTGCATCACAGGCCAGCTCAGCACTGGCTGCTCAGGTGAAGTATTCCATGGCTCACCAATGCCTCGCTACAGGCATCACTTGATCAGGATCACGGGGTTGGGATCAGGCTGTGTAAAGGCAAATGTTGGACTTGGACAGTATGCCTTCAAAGCTGAATCACTGCAAGACAGATGCAGTGAAATGAGAGCAATTACCCAGCTGTTTCTGAATGCTGACCAATTACCAGTCCTGCAGAACAGGAGATGTCTTATTCCTTAATATACGTCATCAATGCAAATTGTTATAGAAAAAAAAAACAAAAAAGCAAACTTTGTGTAGCCTGGATTAGTGAAACCTGAATTACGGCCGGCAACTGTGGATTTCATAAAAAAAAAAGAAGCTTTTGTACAATTCTCTAGATGATCTTTCACAGTGCACAAGAGAAACTTTGTCAAGGTACCTTGAGCAAAGATAAGGCTGTCCTATAGCTCCAGGCTTGGGTGCCATGCTTGAGAAATGTAGGTGCACTGAGAGAGTTCAGAGCAGCACAGTGAAGGTGAGCACAGTATATTCTGCAAAATAGACTGTGAGGAAAAAGTAAACAAGACATTGTGTGCTTACTTTCTCCAATCACTCAATAGCTTTGTGGTATTCCCCTTCTCTCACCTCTTTGAGGCAGAGTGTTCAGTTCACTTTCGGGTTCAGTACTGAGCAGGCAAAGCATTGGTATAATTTTCTTACACTTTATATCTTTGTGGACACATTAGCTTTACCTGGATAGGAGTTCCTCCAATTGGAATGCTTCATCTTAAAAGTTCTGAATGTGATGAAAACAAAAAGATAAACCTGCAAGGATCAAAATATTTTAGATATGATAGATAAGTAAAAGGAAGCGTGGGGCTTTGTGCAAAAATAACATGTACAAGAAGTTAGTGCTGTGGCTTTATTTATTAAAAATCAAAAGCATTGGATACTTGGCATGCAGAAGTAAAATGGTAAAATGTATATCTTGAAACATTGAAGCGGAAATATTAATAAGTTGAAGGCTAGTGTCTGATACAGTTAAAAATTATGAAATGCTGAAAGGATGTTGCAACTTGATCTTTGAAAAGATGGTTAGAAAAGAAAAAATTCCCATTCAGTTTTTATTTATCATTTCATACTCACTGTAATTAGAAATGTTGTAATTCAATAAGCCAAACATATTTTATTAACCAGACTTGGTCCTGACTTAGTGGGAAGTGCAGTAGTTGTATGACTTTTAGCCGTGTGAATTTTTTAAGAAGAAATAAGATGTTGCTGATATCTTATGATGTCTCATGAATCACGTTTTATCTTGCATTCAGCTTTTGGGTAAATGTTTTTTTCTCGGCAATTTAGAGTTAGGGTTATTTGAAGTTTAGAAGCATGTGATGACTCTGATGCACATAATAAAGTGTGTTGGGTTAATTGCCAGTGGAGATTGTCCACTAACCCCTCTCCACTCAGAGGGAGCATGGAGGAGTCTATCACAGTGTGGATGCATTCATTTACCTTAATAGAATTGAGATTTGGCATTCTCACTGAACTGTGAAAAGGATCTCACTCGACTGTAAACATTCCTCTGCACTGTGTTGGGACCCCCAACCCTTCTTTTAATTAATGCTGTTACAATATTGCTGGCATTAACTGATTTTTAAAAAATACTTTTGTAATTGAACTTGATTTTTTACATTGGTTCTTTCTTTCTATGCTCCATTGAGAAATTTTTGCTCATAATTTCAACAGAAGCACTTTTAGACTTTAGGAATCTGTGCCATTTATGAATGCTGCAATGAAAAGCTGAAGAAAGTTGATGTGAAAACATTACAGCACATCACTTGATGAGATAACTTGATGATAGGATTGCTACAAGGAAGCTTATTCGTAATGGCTCTTACAAACTGTGGTTTATTATGTCAAACTGCTGCTATAAAAAGCAGGGAATTAAAGAAAATAAATTAGATATAAGGGGGAAAGAAAAAACTTACACAACTTACAGCCTGTCTGAGGTTCATTTTGCATGTGTTAATTTTGTTGGGATAAATAATTGCAAAACTTTTAATTGTATATGTTTGTCACATAAAACATAGTAAAAAAAATTAGAGTGCGACTTGAAAACAGTCATCAGCTATACATGCAGTCATTAGTCAACTCATCTCACTACATAACTGATTCTATTTGGCATTTTGCAAACTGCAAAATTATATTGCAGCTTTGATGGTCTCTGAAGCAGAAGTGGGCTCGGGGTGTAGCCTGCCCAAGTGAGGTTGTGCTTTTGTGAGGATCAGCAGCAAATCAAGGAGTGGGTTTGGTGACAGTTCAAGCCCACTGCTTTTGGTGTTACACGTAGCAGAGAGAAATGACCCAGCTCCTCTCTCTTTATTGAGGCACAGAGATGTGCAGGTTTGATTCTGCAGCTTGAGCCAACAGAGCTGGGCACAAGTTGAAAATGCACCTTGGGACATCCCAGTATTTTATTTTCTTGTAAGTCAGTTTTTTCTCAGTTAGCGTGTGACAGGTCTGTAAGATGGAAAAATTGCCTTTTTCAGAGCACAAGCTGGCCAAGCCAGGCTGGGGAAGAGAGCCAGCATTTAGTAGCCCTAAATTAGGATCAGTATTGCCTGATGCAGTCATGATTATGGGATCACAGACCCTATAGTGTATATTTTCCCTGAGTCACCTGGCTATAAATTAACAAAGATATTTAATGAGTTAACCCGGTTTTGCAGTCATGAATTCCATTATCTGAGAACTGGTGGGTTAAAATGTCTTATTTTTTTTTAAATGAAAATATTTGAAATCAAAATAATTTTTACCTTAAGACTGTTTGTAATACTCTTTTTTTTTAGCATCTAACACGTGTGAGAACATAGATCTCTACATATATAATAGTCACATAAAGAGCAGCTTGTTAGCTGAACAAATGTTGTGCTTGATTGGGACATGCAAAGGACATTTTAAGTATATGCTGGACTACCTCACTACAAGCTTAAAGACACCACATATACTCGCTCATTTATAATTCAAAGCCAAGTTACTGTACTGCACTAATAGCTTTTTTAGGCTTATATTAAATAACGAATTTTCACAGTACATGCCATAAAGTGAATTGGCAGGTTTTGTGAGTGATTGGATTGTAAATCTGAAATGAGACTCACTTCGTCACAGTTTCACTTCTTCCCACCAACTGTTCAGATGCCTCAGGTGCCAGAAAGGATTAGAAAACTCTGTGAGAAAAGAATGGCAGTTCTGCTGAGGAGGTGGAAACTGCAACACTAGTTTTTCTGCTTTTAACTGAACACGGTGAGCACAGTATGAAGCTTTAAGTTTTACAGTCTTAGGCTGGATCATAGGAGGATTCTATTACAATGCATCAGTTACCTTTATGTTTATAATCAGGGCTAATGCTCTAAAGTTACATCCTGCCGGTGTTTAACCCTGTTTCCAAGCACTTTTGTTGTAGCTTAACATGTGAAACATACTCAAGTAGTACACAGTGACAGAAAAGAATTGAAAGTGGTGGTATACCTTTAAATTTACATTTTCATGTCTATCTGATACTAGTGTAATTTTAAAATAGTACAGTCATGTTTTAAAAGATCCTCCCTTTGTTAGCCACAAAATGAGTTTATGTTCCCAAAGACATTGTGGGGAATGGCTGTCATTAAAGCCAAAGCACACAGCAAGAGGCAGCTCAGAGTGGCTCTTTGAACCCTGTAATCCTGGGACATAATGGTGTTGGCATGGTTTGGTGTAATAACAGAAATTGCCACTGACTTCCTCAGGGTTACATTTTGGAGAGGTTCCCTGTACTCTTTTTAATTTTTGAAGGTAAGGGTTTTGCTGGGAGTTGGTGTGTTAGGTATAGACTGTTTAACCTGTGTCTGAGCCTGAATAAGACCAACAAAGTGCCTAAACCCAGGAAAGCCACAGATCTTGCTTTTACAAGAAAGGTGTAGGCTTAGTAATAAAATCATGTAAAACCAAACCAAAAAAATCAAACTCCTTTTCATCACAGGTTTGGGATTGCACCACTACCCACACAGCCTGACATGCCTTGTGACCCTGGTGGTGTTCAGGTGAATCAGGCCTTGGCTGACAGGTCCTTGCCACAAATTGGGGTCAAATGGCTTTGTGTGTCTGAGAACTGGAACAGACGCGTCAGCCAAGAAAAATCACAGCAGCAAAATACACCTGAGTTTCTCCATAGCTGGGTCACTGTTCCACTTGGCTGGAGAACCCTTTCCCTCATTACTAACTCAGGTGCACTCTGTGTGCTCATACACTTGCATAGCTTCCCTTCTCTTAGGCAAGGGTAACAAATGATTTTGCTACATAAAGAGATTGATTTGATGCATTGTTATCTCCACATGACAGAAGTTACTCAGCAGCTAAGGTAGGAGGCATGGCAATAATAAAAAGGTGTTTTCTATTATTAGTTTTTTTAGGTAAAGATCTTTGTCTTGAGAATAAAAGTAGGATGTATTATGTATTCTCTGTATGTTTTGGACATGTATATATTGGTTTCATTATTTGAGGCTGTAAAATAACTCTGTATGAAATATTAAATGAAAATATATCATGTCCCAGGTCCAACCAGAGGTGAGGCTCAAGGTGCATATGTACATACGTGCGTATGTATATACATATATATACACAATCAGCCAGTGTGTATATGATGTACACTCAATCACACAGAGGACAGGCACAACACAGCACCAATGGCCTCATCCTGCTCCCCAGTCTGGATGGTCACTATGGAAGTTCACTAGTGAGAATATCTATAAGGTGCATCTCCCCATCACCTGGGCTCAGACACATAAATCAACACATCAAGATTTCTGTAAGTGTGATTTGAGTATTAGTGATCTTTGTCCATGACATTATCCTGAGTGAGGTGATTTTACTTTCTTGTATGGGATACATTATAACTTACCCAGTAATGCTGTTATCCTGTTTGCCTAACTGCCAAACAAAGCACTGATTAAGATTAGACTCAAACAAATAAATTTTGCATTGTCTGAACTGCATAGATCAAGTTAGCAGAGTTCTTTTGAGCAAAGAACTAATAATGAGTAAAAGCTACCTTTTCTCTCGTACCTTTTGACTCATTGTGGACCTGCATGGTGTGATGGATTAAAATCAGGAATTTAGAAGCTGACAAAAAAAATACGTTATGGAAAGGATAAGTTTCAGTATGAAAACAAAATGATACAAATGATCCCGATTGTAACATTTAAAGCTTTTGGAGTCTAACAACTGTTCTACTTTTTTCCTCATATTCCCCAAAAAATCTCAGCATTGCAAGCAAATTTTTCAGCTTTTCAGTCAGTTTTCAGCTATGGAGAGGGGAGCCTAAATCATTTCAAGAGTTTAAGAATAGGAAATAAGAAGGGAAAAGAGAAAAGGTGCAAAATCCAGGAAAGGATGGAGAAGAAACAAATGATGAAGTGCAGAATCGTGTATTGTTTTCTATATGTAAAAAAGGGTTTTACTAGTCATCTCTTTGGTTATATAATAACTTTTGCTATAACTATAGTGATCCATGTTATTTCACTTTTTAAAGGAATAAGGGCTGCTTTAGTTTACAACCTGCAAAAATACTGATGAGTAACTTAATGAATATTATGTAAAATTTTAGTTTAGCTTTGGAGTGTGTATTCCTAATATCATTTGGTAGTTTATTGTTACTGGTCTTTGCTTATCCATATGACCATCCAGCCATGTGTTAAATACCTCTTGTAATATAAGCTGAAAAGTCCAAAATTAAAGTATGGTGTTTGTTCAAATTAATTTTGGAAAAAGGAAATAGTAAATAGGAAATCATCATACCACCTAACACTGATTCGGGGCACCGGTTTCATAAGTCTGGGGAGCCACCACAACCAAGTGAAACAAAGAGTGATTGCAAAGGGGGAAAACAAACAGCTCAGCCAGTGTAAGGGGCAGCAGAACAAAAAAAGCATCTATCTGAAAATGTTAGAAATAAGCAATGGATGTTTTAATGTGTAAAACTGCTGCCTCTGTTCATGAGAGACGGAAAGAGGTAGAACTGTCTGAGGGATGATGTAAAGAGATGGTCAAAATGTAAACAATGATTTCATTAAATTGAGCTTGCAGCATTAATCTGAAAGGTTATGAGTAGAGTCAAGGTGGAAGAAAATGTTCAAGTGCTGTGATGAAGTGTCAGGTTAGGGTTTAAGTTCTCCAGATGGATATGAAGTACTAGATCTTAGAAATGTTACATACTGAAACTCTGGAAGTTGTTCCATGCATTTGGGATGATAAATGCATGGGAAGTTGACAAAGGAGGGCCTGGAAGCTGATGAATAATAGGAAAAATAAAGTTCTGTCTTGAACTTGAAGGAGTTGTTAGATATGCATGAGGATATTTGACAAAGACAAGATTTAACTCGAATATTAGAGCTCTGACCCCATGAGTCATATGAAAATGTCTTTGTAGGTGATAAATGCCCAAAGATAAGATGTGTAGGGAAAAGAGAAGGAAAGCAAGGACAGGCACCTCTTAGAGCACCCAAAACAAGCTGACAGTAGACAAGAAGCTGACATGGATAATGAGAGAGGAGAATTACATGAGGAATTATGATCAGCTGTCCGTCTGAAGGTACAGAAAGTGATTTTCAGATTAGATGAGCATGCACATGAGGAACGAGCTTTCAGCCTTGGCTTACAAAACATTTGTTAGGAGGCTTTGCCAACCACGTTTCCTTAAACAGATGGATTGCTTGGGAGAACAGAGTGGGAACTGTCAGAGGGAGACTCTGGGACATGATTGTAAACTGCATTCAGGAAGTTTCAAGAGGTTATCATACACAGAAATGCCAGAAAAGCATAGAACAGAGGGGAGCAGAGTGAGTGGTTATGGAGGAGTGTAAAGAAAGCAAACGTATGTCAGAAAGTGGAAAGAGGGAATAATCTTAGATGAAAGAGCGGAGGCCTTATATATTTTATGGAGGGAAAGGGCTTTCTTGATATAACAAAAGAAGGGAAAAGGGGATCTTTCTAAGCAGAGCTCACTGCTTCTGCACCAAACCATGACTGACAAACCCTGACAAGTGTCTCTATGAACTGCATTGCACTGCAAAGGCTACAAGAGAATTCAGAATTAGTCTGTGTGTCTGTCCTGGTGCTGCCTTACACAGTGGGGATGGGGGATGTATTAACAAGGATGTGAATTTCTGTTTTCTCTGTGTGGAAGAAAGCTTTGCCTGTCTGCAAAATAAATAGGCAGGTTCAAAGTATTAAATAATGAATTTTGAAATTAAGATGGAATTCAGGCTTTGCCAGATGTACAGTTGATATATTATTGAGGGTTATATAGAGAAGAAATAGTAGTAGCTATGGTTGTATAAGGCAGCCTTATAGGTAAGGCCGAGAATGGTTTACTGCCTAACAGCCAAGATGTCTAGAAACAAAAAGTAAAAAGGTCTGAACACTTTTTTCAAAAAGACTGTAAATGGACAGTGTATTCTTCAATTTTTTGATGAAATACAGTGTTAGAATAAAAATGCACATTAGCACAAAACCTGTTGCCTTAATAGTGTGAATTGTAACTTTCTTAACTTCATGCTTTCTTGTTTTACAGAGAAAACTATTTATTTCCCTAATGAGCAATTCTAGAGCAGTGTTGTTTTATATAATGCTAATCTTATTCTCCTAGTTTTCCTTCATTTACTTTTAGTAATGCTTATAAAATAACTTAATCTATAGGTGCTACCAAATCTGAGCCTTCAGGCTATTCCAATCACACAGTTGGGATGTAATTATTGTCAAGAGCCAAGTTGTTTTTATACCTGATTATAGTTGAAAAGAAGGCAATTGAATTGAAATAAGAGTTTGAAGGAAACTCTTGTATTTTTCAGTGCTTTTGCTAATTTTTACAGTGTTTCACTTCAATGTTTTACAATATTTTTGTACTCTTCACTTATTTTCTAACTATTAAATTTACTGACTACCTGTCTTAGCTTGAGACAAAATTTCCGTCTTTCCCTGTATGCTTCCCTACTGGAACAATTATGCATAATAGTGACTTAAAGTTTATGATTACTCAAAGTCTTTGATGTGTTATGACTATTTTTTGCCTTTTATATATATTTCTAGGGTATTTTTAGGGAATGTGTCCTCGTTTATGTTGAGCAAGATTCACACCAGCAGTAACATATTAAAATAAAAACAAATGGCAAAGTAAAACACTCATAAGGCAGATCTCTTAGAATTCATGGTATCCATATGATTTTGGTTAGTTCCTTTTGCTTGTGTATTGTATATCATTTTAGTGTAAGCCACCTTAATAAGAATTTGCAGACGTTCTGTGTAGATCTTGCAGCAGAATGTTGCAAATGCTAAATGTTACTTGAGGTCAAGGGAAGACTTGGGAATTTAATGACAAATCAGGAAATAGTAAACAAACACAAAAATGTACCCAGAAGTTTCAAACCCACAAACTACGGGAGACTGGGAGAGCATTTGGGGGGAATGCTCATTCCTCCTCTGCCCTCCTGCAAATGGGGAAATCTAAAATTAGGAACAGTTCAAGGAGTAGAAATGTGAAAGCAGACGTTTCCTTTAAATGGAAGAGTTATCTCAGTCTGTCCTCCAGTAATTATGGAATGGCTACCTTGGGGAAAAAAATAAGGCAGATGGAATGAAGCTGTTGTCCTCAAAGTAGCATTAAGAAACTCAGACTAATTATTTTTGATCTGAAACTGCCTGCCTTTGTCATTTACCTGCCCAGCCTACAGTGACAGCTCTAGGAGTTAGTGGTAACCTAATTATCATCATTAAGCAGATGTATCCTGCATGGCTTTTCTTGTGTTATATTTTCTTCTGTTTGCAGATCTTCATGACATCCAGAAGTAAAATGTAAAAAGGTAGACATCAATTAGGCATAAAAATATCTGGAGAAAAAGATATTTGGAATAATTATGTTTGCCGTACCAAGTCAGCAGTTTTTGCGAACTCTAAAAATAAGATTATAAAAAGATGAAACAGGAAAGCTTACTTCAGCTTTTAAGAAAGATGTAAGCAATTTGAAACTGTACTCTTTCCCCAGGGAGAGTTTAGAAGTATTTTTAATTAATTAAAGTATAATAAAAGTATTTGCCTGGATGATAACATATTTTCCCTAATAATTTCTTAATTTCTAGAATGCTTAATTGTAGCTCTCAGGGGTGTGAGGTTAAGGCAGTATATCCCCATGTTGAAAGTGTGCACTGTAGTCCTTTTTTCTGCAGGTTTATTGTTGTGTTTTGTTTTTTTTTTCTGGTGAGAGATTTTTTTCTCTCTTCCTTTCCTACAAAGTTGAATATTGAAGTAGAGTGTACGAGCTGTATCCATGTCAGAAAAGACTTATTCAAGCCCTCTGAATAAGGAAGTTAATCTGCTCTGAGATAACTCTCAATGAAGTTTGAAAGAAATGCAAGTCCCCAAGTCAAAAAATTTTCAAGTTCACTCAGGGAACAACAAACTAGTCCCCTAAATAGAAAGATGGCACTTTTCCCTCACAAGTGGAGAAGCCCAGAGCAGACCATTCACAAGTTTTAGTTGATACTGCTCTAAACATTATTTATCTCAACATAATCCATGCTTCTTCCTGATCTGATGGGACAGTAGAGGTTATTTATAAGAGCAATGCCTGTGAAATCCTTTGTTTATAAGAGGTGAAGGAGAAGTATATTATTCCTCTCAAATAGTGTAGCATGGGCCTACAAAATAGTGCCCATAAAACCAACAAAAAAAGAAACAAAACCAAAAAATTAAAGAAAAAAAGCAGCTGACCAAAAAACCCACCAACCCCCCCAAAAAGCCCCAAACACCCCAAACCAGTGAGTTTCCATTGGGATTATCAGTAGCTGCAGGTTGTACTCTGTGCACAAGGTGAGTCAGGAAGGCAACTGATTCTGTTGTGAGGTTGTGGACTTGAAAGATAAAAGTCATCTGGTTAAACATTTCCTGAAAAAGAAAAGGTACAAAGTCCAAAATGAATTTATGGGAAACTGCTTTAAGTTAGTAGAACAGTCACCAGTATAAATGGCAATGGTTTGGGCTTTCTTTTCCAATTAGAAAGACAAGACTCCACTCTAGTTAACCTTCTAAACTTGAAGTGCTATTAACCAATAACCCTTAAAATTAATGGTTATGTTTTCTCCTTTTTTTTTGGTGTTGAGACTGTAATTGATATTATCAATTTCAACTTGAAAGTGGCTTTAGTTAAAGAGAAAACATGTCTTGTAAAGGAATGCAAATTACTTAAAACGCTTGCAATCTTTGTTATTTTTTCCTAGATTTCCCGCAGCTTCACTGCAGTACAGAGTGATGACCTCTTGGTGCCTTTATTTTTTTTGCTGCAGTTGAAAAGATTCTTGTATGTATTGTGACCATTTTAATCATAATATATTACAAGTTCCATGAGAACCTGTGAAGTACCACCATTTTTCCCCACTCATTTCAGATATTAAAGGAATAGCTGTCACTCCTAACAAAAAAATACATAAAATAAAAATTAAAAAAAAAGAAAAAGAAGTAAAGGGTGTGACCCTTTAAAATTTTAAGTAAATGAAACCATGCAAGTGTATTAGGAGCAGGAGTGAAATGTGTGAAGTAAATCTTTGGGAATTCCAGTTAATGAAAACATCCAGACAGGGCCATGGCAGAGTTTGCTGACACTTCCATGCTGCTGAGTCTGTTTGTGCTTTCCCACATCTTCTCTGTCTGATTGCTCCTGTCCATTTGTGCTCCTTCCCTCCTCAAGGTCTGCACTAACTCCAGCCACACCCCAAGATAGTGGTTTTTCTCATGCTGTCACAGGAAACAAGCTCAAATACTCAATACAATGTCATTTAAATTATAATTTGCTAATCCTAAAGTTATAAATCATATTCATTATAAAATGTACAAAAATATTTTCTAATTAGTTCACTGCTTTAAAAATTAAATACATTAGTACACAGAATTTTTGTTTGTCTGATAAATTATGTTTTTGCAGTTGCAGCAAAAATAATCCAATTAAGTCTTGTATGTTACTTTTTTCCTCACTTTCCAAGTTAGCTTACCACATTAGTAATCTGTGTCTGTACCAATTTAAGTTATCGTTGCTATTTAAAATATAATTTTAATTGCAAATGACACAGTTTGGTGTACATATTGAAAGCTTCCTGGTGTGTTACATGCTTGGGATTTATGAAGCATTTAATATGGTTACTTGTTGACACTTAAGTCCTCAGTTTCACAGTAGCATGTTAAGGACTTGGTTTATATATTTGCTTATAAATATATAGTGCAATACTATATCCTTAAAAATGAAACAGGCTAATTTCAGAATTCTTTTTATATCTTTTTTTCTACCAAAAAAAAAAAAAGGGTGGCTTCATCCTGTTGCACCCTACTGAAGACAAAACCAAATCCAGCCAAATTCGACCAAATTCAGAAACAGGAGGATGTGCAAGTTAAAAGGAAAAATATAAGGTGCAAGTGAAAGATGTTACTTTGAAGTCCATATCTGTCAATGAGAACCCTCATTAATGTTTTTTCCCGATCCCAATTTGCCTCCCCACCAGTGAGGCACAAGGGGTATTTGAGCATATGGAAAGTTCGAGCTTAATTGTTCAGGTTCTGTCCAAGCCTTCCACCTCATTGCAGGGACTGGGGCTATTTAGCATTTGTGTGCATTAGGCAATATATTTAGTGTTTCCCGTTTCTATTCCATTTATGTATGTTTGGCTGCAGCCCAGAGCTGTGGGCACACAGGATGGGATTGCCATAAATCTGCCCGTGCTGGCTGTAAGTGCTCCGTGGCTGCAGTGGATGGTGTGCTCGCAGGAACATTTCGGAATGCTTGCAGAGCAATACTGCCTATTCCCAGCAAATCTCCTAGGGACTAAATTAATGTATCTCATATTGTATTGATTGTAGCCAATAAGTGCCTAAATGATTTGATGCAAGGCAGAGGGATTATGAAGGGAAGAGGGAAGAGGCAGCTTGAAAGAAATATGCGGTTTAATTACAGGATGAATTTCGCCAATCTACCTCCCCCTAGGAATTTAACAAATAGGCCTAAGTGCACTTAGCTGTTCTTGACATCTGTTGAAATGATATCTGCCCATGATGAGGGAATCATGGGAATTGGAGTAAGGGTATTGTCAGTGAGCCACAGGAAACTGCTTTTCTGTCTGCAAAATTAGACGACAGAAAAGCCTACATTAGCCGTTTCAGGTCAAGCTGTAATGATTACAATTTCCATAACAGAATTCTGCTTTCTGATTTAATAACACTGGCTCTGTCTTTAGAAAGATGTTAAGTAAATATTTAAAACGGTGTCGAAACATAAGCAATGAAATATACATTTAAGATGGAATCAAAATCTATTCTTGGTGCTGGTGGAAACTTGATATATGACTTTCGAGAGAAATGTCCAGGTTTATACTCTTTTTATGATGTGCTGTGACATGTTATGAAACGCAGAATCTCTTTGGTAAACAATGGAGGTGGCATAAAACCCAGGGAACACAAAAGCTGGAGCTTCAGCTTAAATTCTCGAGGAAGACAAGCATGGTGAAGAGTGATCTTGTGTATTTGCTCATTTTGATTACATCTATAATTCAGCAGGAAGTATGGATTGTTTAATGCTTTCTACTGCATTTTATAGTATTTATACTATACCTCTGCACAAGAGAACCTGGCAATACCTTTAAAGTCCTCAGAGACATAAGTTTCTTTGCATTATTTGAAAGCTGTGTTTTCTCATGCTTGGAAGCATTTATGTGTATTGCCTCATAAATTACTTGTCATTTCCTTTGAAAAAGTGATAAACATTTATTTGAGGAGGTAGAAACAGAAGGTAAGACTATATAACTTGTTATCTAAGTTGGGTGAGCCTCGCTGCCTGCCTCTGTGTGCATTCTCACTATGCATTTTGCCTATGCAAGGACTGAAAAACCCACAAGATTAGCCCTAGGGGGGTTGTTTCTTTTATATATTATGCAAATTCTTCTGCTTGCAGTATTATTTCTCTGTGATTTCCTTAAACAATTTGAAAGCAAAAGTATATGGTTAATTTTTTTTGCTGTAAACCCCAAATGATTTATGGCTATAGGAAATGTTTATTGTTAGGTTTTTTTACAGATATAGTAATTGAGGACAGAATTTCAGTTTGTGTAATCATGCAGTGTATTTCTGGAAATGACTGAATTCATATCCATCTAACTTCCTGATGCACTTCCCTGTTTTACTGCAATGATGTTAAATGGGCAAGTACATCCCAAAGATGGTAAATCACAGCAAAGCTAAATTCTAGTACTTTGGGTGTTGGTTTTTTTCCCTGCTCTGTTCCTGAAAACATATATGTAAATACATTTGCATAAGTCATCCACAGAAATACAGAGAGCACAGTTTTGCATTCATGTTCTGTTTTTAAAGACCACCTTACCCCCCCAAATTTAAATATTTGGGTGAGGAAATGGCTTGGCCTCTTCTTGTGCCCATGGAGATTTTTATAAAGTTTAGCTTCTCTGTGGTGCACCTGAAGAGATCTCTGCAATACCAGAGATGTGTGTAGCTATCGTTCCTTAAAAAAGGAATTAGTTAAGAAAAGCAGAATATTGTTTAAAAGTCAATAGGCTACACCAATGTCCAAACCAAAACATTTTGGGATGCAATTGTCCAGCATATAGTAAGCCATTTGGTGAAGATATAAAAAAAAGAGAGCAGCTGATTTTTGGTTGGATTTTTAATATCTTCAAGAGGCAAAGGATGATAAATTTGAAGAAAGCACCTTGGTTTTAAAGGGGAGCTTTTGTATAGCATGTTTTCCTCCAACAGTGCACTCGTAGTTAGAATTTAAAAATTCAGTTTTAATCTTTTGGTTACAAGATTTGGGATTGCTCTGCAATTTTCTGTAATGTGTAATGTAAAATAAAAGCCAGAATATCTGATATAGTAAAAAATGTTTACAAACACAACATCATTATTACTCATTTTTTAGGTTTGTCTTGATTTGGTGTATCATTATTCACTTTCCTGAAGTGGAAAAGTTTCTCTATTGAGTGCAATTCTTCTGGTAACAGGATAGACTGTTAATTTGTTTCCCTTTGCAACTATAAATACTGTAGTCTTTTTAACAAAAATAAAATAGATTTTTTTTTCCTCTGTAAGTACCCAACATCTTAAATTGGAATATATGTGTAATTATCAGGTGAGTTTTTTTCACTTTTACATGAATATGAGCTATCTGCCATCATCTCAAACAACTTCAAAACCACTGAGGTAATATGCACTTTAGGCTAAAATTCTGAGTTTGTTCAAGTCTTGCACCCATAATTAGGCATCTAAATATAATGGCCTGATTTTTGAAAGATGTGAGCACTTTTAGGTACAGCGACTTGCTAAGATTTGCTTTGCTCTGCATTTTTTAAACCAGGCCATATATGTAGGTAGCCTAAATATAGATTCATGAACTAATTTAAGACTTAAATAGACTTCAAATTATTGGGCATGTTTCTCAGTTCATGTTATTCTTAAAGGAGAAGAACAGTGATTGCAGCAGTGATCCTTGTCTGATTGTGACTGATGGCAGAGCACCCACACTTCAGTGGGAAAGGATTGCTCCTCGTTTTTAAAAGTACTTTTGAAAGCTCTGTAACAGCTCAACGTTGTATTATTTTATCTCAGTTTAAGGCACAAGCTCTGTCTTTTTTATTCCAAATTTACTAGAAATGTAATGGAAAATTGTTTAGGTGGAGCCCTTTCAGTGGAACTGAATTATGTATGGATAATCTAAAATGCCTGCTCTCTTCAAAGCCAGGATGTTTAAGGGAACGCATTACTTGCTTTGAATAAAACTCATTTTATATTTAACAGAGCATTTCCACCTGTCAGACCGTGTGTTTCTTTTTCTTCTTATGTTGCTGGTATTTTCAGGGCTTACCAAAAAAATGGTTCAGGGGTGGTTTTGCTTTTCAAGCAAAGAAATTGTAATGATTTTAGTTATTAGTGGTTTTTAGCTGTAAATTCAGATTCCTCATTACTAAACAAGGTATTTAAAAGCATGATATCACTGTCACAAAATCACAGTGTAATTGTCATTGCTAATACCTTATAATTGTCTCCAGTCCTGGCATTGGCAACTAGACAAGACAGAGTGATGAAAAAGAGCAATTATTCTTCATTTAATGAGGGCATTGTGTGTAATGTGCAAACCAGTCCAGAAAGTCCAAACTCTTATCTGAATATGTTCATTACTGTTCTTTACCGTTTGTCTGAGTTTCAGTTCATTTTCTTATATTTAAATTTGGCATCTTTTGTTAATTGGGGCTTCTTATAACAGAGATCAAGCTGGGATGTAGATTAAGGAAAAGGGAACCGTAATTGTGAACCACCATTTATATTATCCCTTTCAAATTTCAGGTTGGTTTGGCTTTGGTGTGTTTTTTTCTTTGCTTTGTTGTTGTTGGTTCGGGGTTTTTTTCCAAAATATTTTATTTTTATGGACATAAGAAAATACAGGCATGGATCTGGGCACGTTCTGTAGTAGGCTTAAATAATATTTAAAAAGAATATTCAGAAGTTGCAGAGCACTGTAGCTTTGCGTATAGGCCATCTTTTATTAGAAAATGACAATAACTCGATATTATTCTCTGTAGAGAAAATTTTCAAATGTGGATAGCAATGCTTGTGACACAGGGCAACAGAAGAGTGGTGTTAAGCAAATGTCGTGGTTCGCTATTTCTCCTCATGTCCCTCCCACTGTGAAGAGAGATTTTCCTGCAAACTTTTCTACCCTCTGAAAGAAAGTAGAAAAAATGTTTGTGAAAGTGATTAAAGGTATCGCAGGAGTAGAAAAATATTCACAATCAAGTTATTAACATATTTCCATGTTACATGAACATGGGTCTAAACAAGACATAAAAATACCTGCAGTCAAAAGAAATCTCTGCAATTCCTTGGAAGCTCTGTGTGTTCAAAAGCAAAACTAAAACTTGTTACTGATTGTTACTGAGCCAAATGAGAGCATGCTTTATTTATTTTTCAAAGAAAATTCTTTCCAGTGATGAATTTAGTTACTTTCTTGCCCCCTCCTTCTTTTTTTTTTTTTTTTCCAAATGACATGAGTAATTCATAAACACTTTGTGGTTTAGACAGTGAGGTGGGACCAGAAGTATCTGAAAAAAAACAAGAAAATGTGTAGCCGGAATGACAAATCCTTAGGCACAGCTATAAAACATACAGATCAGTAGCACAGAGCCATAAGAATATATTGACTGTGGCTCAAACTCATCAGAAGATTGATCAATCCAGCTGACTTGCATTAATTGTGAAATAGAAAGAACGATGCGATCAATGATAGGCATGAAAGTGCAGCGGTAATGATGCCACATCTTGCTAATCCAATAATGGAGAACCTGATGTATGGCATATTGGAATTCCACTGTTCAGGCCCCTGTCACAATAAAGTATATCCTGCAATTATGGGGAAAAATGGAGCAGGCAGCAGTTGAACCAGCCTAATCGGCCAGTGCTGCAGTGGTTTTTCTGATTAAACACCACGTTAAGTGGCACTCAAACACTGCAACTTGTCCACATTATTAAAGGTAATTCTTAAATTAATGTGAAACTGTGTTTTTTAATCAAAGCAAACTATGAATATGAAGATGTATGCAAGATTTCTAGTTAACTGTGAACATTTTAACAGTTGATGAGCCAGTTTCTCACTGCTGGCTGTGAAGGGAAAGGACCATATGCTGGATTGCGAGCCACCAGCTTCCTGTGCTGTAAATCAATTTGATTTTTTAAAGGCTTAAAGACCTGATAGGAAAAGTAATATATCTAACAGACCCTTGGAGAATTCAAATTTACTTAACTTCTGTAAGTGTTTGCCCATGGTCACTAATTTCAGTCTGCTCAGCATTACATGTTGCTTGGGGGAAGAATAGATTTTTGAAAAGTAGTAACATAAGTACAGCCAGACCTGCAGCTCAAGTTAAGAATCAGTGGTCATCTACTTATTATAAAACCAACCTAATTCCTCTCCGAAAACATAGCATTTGTCACATTAAGGACTGAAAGTCTTTCAGTCCTTATTATAGTATTGACTTTTCTACTATTACTTTAATACTGATACTTAATTTTTACCATGAAGTTTATCTCTGTGAGCCTATTCATTGTCATTTTGACCTGAGTTTGCCATTGGCTTCACCTTTTAAGACAGCTTTGTGTGGAGGATGCCAGAAGCCCGTTGGCAGTGGCAGAAGAAAAGGGTGCCCTGCATTCCTGCCCCTCTGTGGGCCCCAGCTGTTTGGGGCACTTGGTGGTTCTTGCTGTTCTTGGAAGGGACCATTCAGAGAAACAGTGGAGCCGTGGTTGTTTATTTCATCTTATCCCTTATCAATAGTGCTTCTCAATTATCATTTTTTGGTGGGAGGATAAATGACTGGCCTTGGAGCTGCTCAACATTTTGGGAATACAAGAGCTGTTCATGTGGGTTTGAGCAGCCACAGAAAGGGAAATGAATCACTGCCTAACCACTGAGGAAGTGCCTACACCCATTTGTAGATCATTCTGCTTGGCTTTCTGAGAATCATTGACTGCATATTCCAGTTCTGGATGAGTATTTTTATGTTTCAGCTACAGAAATTTACCACTTTTCAGATACCAATGTTTGTGCATGAATTGGACTGAAGTTTTGACGCTGCACAGTTCTTGACACTCTTTGGTAGAACCTGGCAACATTTCTACATGGAAACATAAAGGGATTTTAATGAACAAAATAATTTTCCAGCTCTTGCTCTGCTTTTTTCCTTTAAAAAAGTTGCTGAGGCAGAAAAGCTTGAGGCCAATTATTTAAGCAAATAGCAAGCAAACAAAAATGTTCACATTCCTATGTGTTGAAGTGTGCTAGTAACAACTGCTGTGACAGCTCTGCATGTCTTGCTGGTCCGTCTTTGATTCTGGAGCATCCAATTGGGCACTTGTAAGCAGTAATTGTTCAGCTATCTCAGCTTAATGCCCTGGTGTAGAAAAGCCAACACTTTAAGAGTACAGCTCACATCTTCCATTTCCTTTTCAGTGCAGTGTCATTTTTGCAGTGTTATGGGGGAATGCTCAGTCAGTGTTTACATGGGCTTTTCCACTTCCTCTCTAAAGCTGATACACCTGTAGGGAATAAAGTGACAAAAGAAACAAGATTCCTTCCATGGTTATAATGGGAATGCAGGGTTGAAATTTAGGCGATTATTTATCCTAAAGCTTCTAAGTATTCCAAAGTGTTTGTTTCCAATATAAAAATGTAATTAAAATGTAGATTAATAAATGATCAATAAGACCTGAAATAGTTTTTAGGCTACTTAAGTGAGCTGACAGCAAAGACTGTATCTTTTTGTTTCCATGTAAGTAGAAAATAGAATTCATGTTCTTCAGGGGTTTTTCGTATAAAAATACTGCAGTATAACCAAAAAATAAGAAAAGGCGGCCAAGTTGTGCATGTAATACCACCATACTAGATTTTAATAGCATCTATTTCTGTGAAAAATGCATGATACATTGTGTATTTTCTAAACCTATTTTTGATTGCATGAAGTGTTAACAGTTAGCTTTACACCTCCCATCGTAAGAGTAATAATAATAAAAGAAAAGGGTAGTTCAGACTCTAATTGCTGTGGAACAAACCCTTGCCTTCCCTGAGACTTTGTTCATTTCTTTTTGCCACCAGGGAATAATTTTAATACATGAAAACTGTATTCAAGTTATATTCCAGCAGTAAATGAGATCTACTTACTTCTTTCCAGAACAATTAATTTCAAGCCAGCCTATGTTAAAGAAAGTACTGAGCAGTGTGTTTTATAATTGCTGGAGAGCTGTACATGCAGTATTAGAATAGAAATATTGGGTTTCTTTTCAAGTTTTGAGTAATCCCAGTAGACTTGCAAGCTGCTATGAATAATTCTGTAAAGTCTAAATGAAAGACTTCAGATATTTTTCCCTCCTCTCTTTGAGATTACTGCAGCTATTTGAGGCAAAAAGTCAAAACAGCTCAGCATTAGGGAAAATGAAGACAGTTTGTGTTAAAACTGAAGTGGTAATGGGTATCCTGAAGGCATCGGTTGAAACCAACAAACTGATTACAGTGATGCTTTTTTAAGCTTTTTTTTGTCTCACGTAAGTTGTTGGATGCATCAGTCATCTGGGAAGTTACAACACAGTATCTTCATAAGAGAGGAGTTTATGTAAATGCTTAACTTGGCTGTTAGTAGTTCATCATCATTTAATAGGTGTGTATATATTCTTGTAGACTATTCCATGCTGGGCAGAGGGGAATGATTTCAAAGTGACAGAGGATGGGTTTGGATGAGATTTAAGGAAAGTATTCTTTTCTGTGAGGGTGATGAGGCCCTGGGACAGTTTGCCCAGAGAAGCGGTGGCTGCCCCATCCCTGGAAGTGTCCAAGGCCAGGCTGGACAGGGCTTGGAGCAACCTGGGATAGTGGAAGGTGTCCCTGTCTGTGGCAGGGTGGAATGACATGACCTTTGAAGTCCCTTCCAACTCAAACCATTCTGTGATTATTTGTGGTACTTCCATTTGAAGTATCTTAAGGCCTGTGTCATACACCATTTGGGGTTTTTTTTTCTTTTGTGGGTTGGTTCAGCTTGGGTTTGTTTTGTATTTGTTTTTTTAATTTTTCACATATAGCTAAAACCTAGTGCATAGGAAATAGGACCGAGCAGGTGAAGAATCATGCATGGAAAATGCTTCTTCCATGGGAATCTGGTTGTTCCATGGAACTGCACTGAGAAGGTGTGGCTGCCTCTGCTTGCCTTGCACGGTATTGTTGCTTTGGGTAATTTCCGTCTTGTGTTCTTAAAATAAAATTTGTACACAGATGGTGACCCTAGAAGGTCTTACAGACTAACAAGTGCTTGAGAAGGTGTTAATTTTTTTCCCCAGAAAAAGAGAGGGGAATTTTAACCTCCTCCAAAGTATTGTTTCATCTGTAATTAGCAGAGGCACGATCATACAAATACAGAAATTGGTGAACTAATTGCAATAGGCTGGGAATGAGGGACTCTACTGGGATCAATTACCATGATCTAGATATTAAAGGGAAAGCAGAATGTTCCCTCTTTTTTTACCTCCAATCATTTGCCACATTTGTCTCTTAAATACAGACTCTTGCAAGCAAGGAAGGAAAGGATTGGCTTGTTTTGTTTGGGGTTTTTTTCACATTTCCAGAGCAATAAAAGTCATCAAAATGATCGTCAATTCTGCTGACAATGTTTGTTTCTTTTACAATTGAGACCAAACGATAGGTACAGCTGGGTACCATTGAGAAGTATTGTTGACTGGTGGTCCAGCTTTTTGCTGTTTAACAGTAGAATTGTTCTCATGATGAAAAAGGCTCAGATTCTTAAGCTCAGTACATTCTAGTATATATTTATGGTGTTCCTGTACTATTTATTCCTATTGTGGGATGCCATTAGACCTGAATATAGGTGTCTGAGATACACAATACCACTGAAAAAAGGTATCATAGTATTATGCCACAACATATATATGATTATGTTTTCCTGGTAGTCACAGGGAGAAAATACCAACTTTTTGAAATAAGTACAGTAAATAAGTACTGAGAAATCATGTAAAGCTTAACAATAGATTAATATTTTACATGTTCTGTGAGGGGTTTTTTCCATCTAATTAAAGTCATGCACGTGGCATTTCTCAGCTGACCCAGATGTGGGCTCCTGGAGCATGTAAGTGAGGTAACATGTAAGCCTGTGAATTAGTTCACTAGTGTGCATCAGCAGTGCTGATTGCTCTAAATGCACTGAGAATGGACTGCACTGCTTTTTAATGTGCAAGCTGAGAGTGCTCATTAAGGGAGAAAAGACAAAGCTTCAAGCACTTAGGACTAGGCTTAAATTTACTCCAGTTCCACTAGAACACAGTACTTGATATTTCGCATAAAATCAGTTTAGTTCTTGTTAGAAGTGACAGGATGCCAACAGTTCATTCAGGAAAACATTTACTACTTCTAAGAAGATTTAACCGGGGTTATCCTGATTGAAGGTGAGATTTTCCATCTTGGTAAGAGCTGACTATCAAAGCTCAGCAGGAAGGGGAATTTGTAACATGTTTGGCAATGCACTATTCATGTGTTCCTTGTTGCCTCTGAAGAACGGAGAGAAAAATGGGTTTTGAAACATGGTTATTGGGCACTACAAGGAATAAAATGCAGTGAAAATGGACTGCAGTATTCTTTTTTATTTTAGAAAATAATTCCAGACATCAGAGAGATTTTATATAACCTAGTAATGAAGAATAGTTCTTCTCCTGTTCTCTGGGCCCCAGGCATTCCACATTTCTGAGGCTGGAACATGACATGTACAACAAGAATGTATGAAGCCTTTAAGAATTTTTTTTTTTAATACCTAGGTAGCTGATGAACTTATTTTCTTCTCAGAAAGAAGCGATTATAGACATATTTTGTATATAGTATATTTTGTAATTAGTTCAGAACTATCAAATAAAACCAAAAGTGACTCATCCTCCTTCCCCACTCTCCCTTATACTCTGAAATACCAAGTTTGTCGCATTTCTCATGGATATGGATATTTAGATAATGATCGAAAAGCTATTTAAAATGCAGATGAATTCATTCCTTCCTTTATTTTGTGTTTCATTCAAACCATTTTCTTTTATACTGCCTATAGACTTTGGATTTCAACCTTCCACTCCCATTTTTCTTATGGTATTTTCTTGCTTTCAGAAAAATATTTTCCTTTTTTCTTTCTTTGTTTGTGTTTTTGTTTTTATTTTTTCCTAAAGATAGACAGTGGCAACAGGGTTCTTTCTAAAGAAATAAGAAAACAAATGCTAAGGTGCAAGGCCCGACTACACCAGCAGTACATGGCTGTTTCTAGTGTCGCAAAGTCTGTCTTGGTTTTCCACAGGAGCTTATACATAAACTAAGACTTCCCCCCTAACTGGAATAGTAAAAATAATTTAAAAAAATTAAATCACAAAAATACTAAATCTATGGCATAATACAGATTTAGTACCTTTCCATCTTGGCTTCCATATTTAAACCCAGACTTGACTTAAGAAAAATTTGTTGCAGTCTAATAACTATAAAATACGAAGAGGAAATAAAATCAATGTTGGCCAAATCTTAGAATGCAAACCACACACATGCACTATAAAATATGGTTGAATACTGCTTACTCAGTAGATTCAGCTCTAGCAATCAAACAGCACTGAGACTGACTATAAAAAATATGCAGGAAATGAATAAATCTGTTTAATAGATGCTTGCAAATTGTTGTTTTCCTAAGATCAAGGTATTTTTTATTCTCTTCAGGTAAAAAAATTCTCACAATTGATATATATTTGACTTGGACGGGTGAAAGGTGGCTGGTTGGGTTTTATTTCCTACTTTTCCAAGTTATTAGTCCCAAGTCTCCAGGCTGCTAAATGTACACATATGAATTACAGTGTTTCAGGAATCAAATGAAAGACTTAGGGAAAAAAACAAGATATATTTTAACTCTGGCTTTATTTACTAAAGAATGCTGTGTAGTCATTTTAATGAATTATTGACCCTGACTAGCATGGGAAGCATGCACTGAGTGAAAAGTGTGGTTCTCTTACCAGTCTGCCTCTGTAACCTGTCGTAGTAGTGCACACTTGCCAAGGTTAGATTCTAAAAGAGTTCCTGTTTTTCACAAGAGGGCTTTCTCTTCATCAACAGCCAGACAGAGGAACAGTGAGAGTTCAGATTGGGGAAGGCAGGGGCGGGAGGGGAAGGGGGAAAAGGAATAACAAGTTTTATGGAAAATTCTGGTGTTGCAGAACAGATCTTCGCTTTTATTTGGAATGAAAGTGATTTTTAATAGCATTTTTAAAAATGGAGCTTTAAAAAAAGGCTTTTACCTTGTGGCTGCTTTAGAGACATGAAATCTCTGTGCCTTGGGGTCTCCAGCTCTGTCACAATCCATTGGCAACAGTGCTTGGCTGCTGCAAGTTCTGGGAGCTTGGGTAAGGTGCTTGGATTGCATGGAAGGCTCAGCTCCCTAAAAACCTACCCCAGCAGTGCCTCGATAGCTGAAGGAGGGGGGAGTGGAAACTTTTTGGGGGCATTATTGAGTTCAAGAGTCTCTGCAGAAATTTATTGCTGTTGATCTGGCAAATGTAATGAACAAGTGCCTCTGTTACCGTGTTCATAACCAGCTCTAGGTATGCAACAATATCTCCTGAGTTGTCTATTTGGTCACTTAAATAAGGTTTTTGCTCTCTTTGAACTTCTGTGAAGCTCTTGCTGTCTGTCACTTGTGATCAGGTTGTCGGTGTTAGGAAACAGCAGCTGTTTCCCTTCTGCGTTCTGCATTTTCGAGTTGTTTCCAAGCTTTCAGGACTATCCCATGGTCCTCCTAAACTTCTGAAGATAAGAAACTTTTTTGCCATGCGTCAGATGCAAAACAAAGGCTGTGTTTTAACTAGGGGTGCTTAGAGATTTACTTTATGAAAAGGTGGGTGATAGATACCAGAAATGCCATAGTTCAGACTTATTTGTCCGTGATGTAAATAAGCCTGTTAAGAATTCTTAAGCAAAAGAATCTTTTCACAATAGAAATTAATTGTTATTTTTAATTTTGCATGCCTGTTCAAGGCACAACAGGAATTTTTATCTAAGCAATAAGAGACAACCCTGCTTGGAATATGCATAACAGAGATGTAAAGGGCCTGAATCGCAGTCTCTAGACACAATTAGAAATCAAAACAATTGCTATGATACACTGAAAAAGTAGACAAGTAATGTCATGCAGAGCAGCATTCCCTACCCTTTTAATTGCTGCTTATCCTGTCTCAGTAAGTGAGGTAATTGATGTTTTACTCTCAAAATCGATCTCGGTGTTTCAGGTAGTTAGCAGACTAGAATGGCTTTTACATCGTAACACTAGAAATCATTTCATCTCATAAACTAAACCCAGGCTTGAAAGTGTGCCACACCTGAAGGCTACCTGGCTTAAAAATAATGAGTTTGTTTAGATCTCGGGTCCACTGGACCAGATTGTGATTAAGCTGAATAACTATACACAACATCACAGCTCCTGCTCTTTCAAATTCTGTTCTTTCCGTTACTCCCCAAGGACCACCTCCATCAGAGCTCTGAGGAGCTCAAAATTATTTCTGTGTGATACCTTTTTTGTTCCTGGTTGACTGAGAGTTGTTTAGTATCTGTCATGGTTTGACTCTGGCTAAAAGCCGAGAGCCCACACATAGATCTAAAATTCTCAGAGAAGGGAAAAAAAAACCTCCGACTTTTGTGATAAGGATTACAAGCAACTGTTTATTAACTACTTCACACAAGCAAAACAGGCTCTAACTTAGAATGTTAAGAGTTTACTACTACAACTACAACTACTACTAAAATCAGAGCTTAAGAGTTTAAGGGTGAGCAGTTTGATAGTTGTTACAGACACCTTTCTCCCCCCCNTAAATATGTTATCACAGAGGCGTTGTTGCCTGACCTTGGCTAGCTTAGAGCAGAGAAAAACTCTAGCAGCTTCTTAAAGAAGCCTCTCTCCTAGCCCCCCCAGCTAATAAAAAACTCTGGTTACTTAAAACCACAACAGTATCACAGAGGACTGGCTAAACAGGGAGTGGATTTCATGTTGCACAGCTTGACCCAAAACCTCTCTGGTAACATGTGTACTCTTGCAGTTTTGGAACTTACCTCAAGGATTTGGACTTACTTTTATTCTTGACATATGAGAATATAGCATTTCTGGGAGGAAAAAAGAGAAATAATATGAGGGTCAAAATACTTTCTGTCATTTTATATATTTATCTCATTGCAAAATTTAGTATAGGAAGTTCTACAAATTCAGGTGTAAAAGCAGCAAAAATTTTACAAACATTGGAAATGAAATGAATGAAAAACAGTGAGTTCAATGACACCTTGCTTGAGGTATGTGTGGTATTGATGTATGGTGTATTAAACACACTGCCCACAGTGTGATCATTACCTATGTGCAAATAGGGATGAAATGCACCTTTTGAACTGCTTGTGTAGATACTGTATTGATTGTGTATATTATTGTGATGTTGAATTTAGTCATTAGTGTTGTAATTTGGCTTATACTATGCTGTAATGAAAACATAGATGAATATACAGGTAGAAGAGATTCTTCCCCCTCTCCATCTCTATTGTATATAGAGCTATAGATATGTATGAGAACTTGTAGATGGAACTCTTTGTCCTTGATGACTTTCAATATGGTTTAAGGTGTGGTGGAAAAGTGAAGATATGTATAGCTATGTGAAGAAGAAAAGAGGTTATATTTATTGTAAAAAGAGATGATATTTAAATCTTTCATGTATATATAGTAAAAGATTTCTCTCTGTCTTCTAAATGGACAGGGTTTCAGGCCACCTCATCATAGCTTATCATAGAGATTTTTTAGAGATGTTTGGAGCAGCACTTCCATGCATAAGGATTGTGTGCAATTTGCCATTGCAATTATTTCAAAAGGTATAGATACAATTGTAGTTTTGAAACTACAATTTCAAGCTTGTTATCATGGAGGTCATTGAAGAACATGACATTTAGTTTGCAAAATGAGCCTGGGTGTGCATGCAGGTGCACAGACATACACAAGTTTTAAATGTTTCCTTCTACTTTTCTATTTTTAGGATACTAAGGCCATTGCTGTGGTCTCATTAAAAGGTGAAAGAAAATGTTTAACTTTGTCAGCTGCACCTGATTTTTGCCAATGATTTTTCATTTTCTTAAGAGAAAAGTAAAGAACATTTTAAACAAGAGTTACTTGTTCAAGGTAACCTTACCACTTCTGTGTGAGAAGAATATAGTGCCCTAATGGATGCTGTTATATGACAATCTCTAAATGTCTTTCATTATTAAGTGTCGAGGTTTCTTTAGGCAAGCTTTAGAAATTCTTGGGAGAAATGTTTCATTGCAGCAAGCTGTAGCACTGCCACTAAAAATATATTGCTAATTAAAGTTTATTGACAGTCTTTGTAATGTGTTCCTGGAACAAGTCAAAGCAGTGAGTAGTTATTGAATGTGAGACACTGCATCTTCTATAGTTAGTTAAGCTGTTTAGGAGAGGAGATTAAGGTACTCTGCCCTTCCTTCCCTGTGTAGTTATTGGCTTGAGTATTGTGCAGAATAAAACACTTTCCTCTCAAGATACCAGTGCTGCAGACTTGCAGAAACTTTGGTTTTGTCACAGTCTTTTTCACTCATCAGCCATGGGCAAATGTGGAGGTAAGTTAAATATTTCCAAGGTGTGAAAGGTGCCATCTCCCCATGAATCAAAAGAATTTTGACTATTCAAAAAACAATTCCTTCAAGATACTATCCCCATGCTGACCAAGGATGTGCTGAGTTTCTTCAGCTCTGTTTGCGAATATGAATTCAAAAGATGCAAATCATACCTGTGCAGTTCAAGAAACAGGAATTATTCTTGAGATGAATACCAGAAGACTTTTACCATCCTTTACATCTCTAAATCTAAAATTAGTAGTTTCAGTAGATTTCCCTGCCTTTGGTAAGTAAGATTTACAGTACAACTTGGAATCAAACCAGGATTTTTACATGTGGAATGAGTGTCAACAGTTTTGCAAGGTGATTTGTTTGTGGCTTTGAGAGCCAAACATTCTGCCTGCTTGTACAACCTGTAGTTCCACTGAGGAACATTATCCAAGTTGTAAAAAAACTATGTAAAAAATTCCTTATGGCATGGATGGTCTTGGAGCTCATCTGCCTGCACTTTCTGCTGATTCAAGCTTTGCTGCATGTCCAAAAAATGGCCAAGTGAGCTGTGACAGAGGGAGAGTGAGTCCTGGGGCACAGCACTGGTCGTGCTTTGTGGCATGAGAGTAAGAACAGCCCCAGTGCAGGGGAGAGTGGACGTATTTCTCTCTCTAAGACTAATTTAATCAATCAGAAATGAAGAGAAAACAATTCTGGGTTTGTGTGTGTTTACTGGTGTCACATATAGGGTGTGAAGTTCTCTCTCTAAACTTCTTGAAGGCATAATTTCTCCATGTCTTTGCTGTGCTTTAGGAAAAAAAATCTCACCTGAAGAGTCCACAATTTGATAAATTAGTGCAGTAAAGTCAAGCTCTACTTTGCTGAAAAGATTCCTTGCCAAAAAAAATGTGATAAGTGTGTCAAAGGGTACAACGACTGTGGTTTGATTTGTGATTTGTGTGTTTCATTAAATAATGAAGTTATCTATCAAAATTTCAAGTCTTAGTTAGAGCGATACCTAAAACAGGTGCTCTATACAATTACAAATCTTGCTTATGACAGAAATTATTACCTGTTAAAGAAACAAAACCCAACCCCCTCCCCCCCAAAAAGGGAAAAAAAGTAATATCAATAGCTAGTTCTCTCTCAGTTAAAAACAATTTAGCATATAAATTGTTAATGTTAAACATTGTAAGGATTTTTTGTTTTATTTGCAGATGAATAAAATAAGTTTTGCAGGTCAGTTTATTGATGATTGATTTATTAGGTTGTTACTGCAGAATGCTTTGGTATGCTTTAGCTTATTTCATATAAATTAAACTATTTTTTATATATATATAAATACATATATACACAAACAGCCTTTTGCTTTATGCCACTCTAAAGATTAATGTTTTAATTGGAAAAAGAGTAACTCGGAGGAAGGGGACAAATGAAAGTCTGGATATCTGTCAGTTCATTGACTTCTTGCTGACCTGGCAATATCTGGTTTCTCAGACCAGTTCCTTCTATAATGGCCTCTTCAGCCAATAATGTGGATCTGCCAGATAAAGGCTGTGTTTTGGGTTTTTTGTAATTTGTCAAGCATCGGTGACTGAATGAACTTGACTTATTTTTATCAGCACACAAGCACAGCAAGTGGCCGTGCAGATGTTTGCTGATAACACACAGGCCATGTCTCTAGGAGCAATTTGTAACATAACTAGCTTTGGTAATTGTCTGGAAATCCATGCCTGTCTCCAGTGATATCCTCATTGTCAGTCTGGTGTTCTCTCCTCTTCCTTGAAGTGTCTTTCTGAGTCGTTACCTGCAGTTAGTGTAACTGCCACCTTAACAGACTGGTAGTAATTTTCTGTTTAAAATACAAGAAACTATTCTATGTAAAATGGAGCTTTTACTTAAACCCTGTCCTAATTTTATTATATATTCTTGGCATATAGTTTTTAGTCGTCATCTCTGTCCATGATCTTTGCTTCAAAAACTCCATTATGCAGCATATCAGATTGTTTGTGTAATGCAGACTCTTAGAATTCAGCAGTATCTGATACTCAGATGTTAATTAGTATCTCCAGTTTCTTCATTCTCTATTTACACTAGCTTCAGAGTTTATCACTTAATCGGTATTCATGTCAGTATCTGCACTATTTTGGGTTTTTTTTCTGGATAGGGACTTTAAGGAAAGAAACTTTAAAACCCTTTTCCCCAAAGGTACAAGATTTTACAAGAGTAAATTCTTGTAGTAACAATATGCTTATGAAACAAAAATGATTTATGCTGCAATAAATAAGGAATACATGTAATATGCCAGACTTGGTCTAGGCCTGTTTGCATTCTATGATAACATACTTTAATTCTATACTGGTCTCTGCTTTAACATCACAGTATTTTTAATTACATTTTTCCATAGTGTCCGTTTACTCTTTGTAATACACTGCCTTTGCCTTATGATGATTCCTTATAATATTTCCTGTGTTATGCAGGGAAATTAAATGAAATGTACTGTGGGTAGTCCTTTATGTAAAAAAGGGGTTTATAGTTGAGTTCTAACTATGGATCATGTTCTAACTATGGATCCATGCAAAATTTAATTCTGAGGCTTTTCCACACAAGTATTTGTCTAGAATAAATACTAGGCACTTGCAAAAATATTTTCTCAGAGATCATTATCCTAATTTTTATTGAACTGCAAAGCAGTTTCCAGTGCCTTAATGTCAAAGGGTTGGTCACACAGTGCAGATGGAAATTAAAATAACACTGTCCTTGTCTTCACAGTACTTTTCACAAGGTCTTAGCAGAGAGTGATGGTTCCTAAAATTTTTTTTAAGAAGAGGGTACTAACTATGTAATAGGATACGAGGTGGGAGCGCAGGAAAAGCTGCAGTGCTGGCTGGTGTTCTGCCATCCTTCAGGGCTTTCACTGAAGGGGTGTCAGAAAAGGAAAAGCTTCCAGGCTATGCTGCAGCACCACAAGTTTCCTTGAACACCCTCAGGGGGCCGAAGGCAAATTTGGTGGCCTGTCTGTCTGTATGATCTGCAGCATGCTTTGGGCATACAATCAAGGCTATTAAAAAAAATATAAAACAAAAAACCAAATAAACCCCCCCAAAAACTGTATTTGCCAGGTAACAATGTTCAAGCAATATAAAAAAAATCTTGCTGAAAAAACATATCTTATCCCAAGTCCAAGAAACAGTGACAATTGGACTTTGGGGTTTCTCAGTTGATTAAGGGAGCCAGTTTGCACAAGGAAATAATTGCCTACAAATTGTTTTAATGTAACAGTTTTTAACAGTGTTTCTATTTTATTTTTGGAGGGTTTTTTTTGTCTCAATGAAGTCATTCTGTTTATAATATTTTGTTAATTTGAGAGTATAAAGAACAGAAGATGGAGAAAGCCTATAAAACTATAGATTATTTTTTATGGAAGATAAGATGTTCCCCATTTGCATTTACAGCTTTACAAGGATTGTAGCACTAGGCTCTTTTTCTTTTTTTGCTGGAAATGCTTAATCTGAGTTCAATGGGCCATAATAATTGCCTGTTTCTTCCAGCAGAAATAAACCCACTTGTATGTGACACTTGAAACCTTAACTCTGCTTAGAATTACACACAGGATTGTAGACAGTTCTTCACCCAAATATATTTATGACAGCAGCACCAGTCAATATACAACACCTAGCCAAGGGCATTAGAGAATAAGTCAGTCCCTGTAGCCACTGCTATAGCACAATAACTGATGGTGATCATAAAACCCCGTGAAATTAAAATTCTCTGTATGCAAACACACATACCTAGCCAAGACAAACCCAAAGTTCTCTGTTCTGGAAAAATTTGCATATGCATAGACACATATATTGTGTGCCTCTTTGTATTAGTAGTACAATAGAACAGGTTTTCAGCACACTGGCCCCTCGTTAGACTTGTCAACATTTAGGGGCTTTCAGGAGACATGTAGATGAAATTTCTTCCTCCTTGAGGAAGAAATACTGATTTTGTTTGAAAGCCTTTAAATGATGCTCTAAGTCACTACCAAAGGCTCTGAAAACCCCACTTCCAGTTGAAATCATCCTTTATGTTTATTCAGTTACTGATATTTCTAATGAGTGTTCTGTGTTTGAGCACCTCAGGCTCTACTTTGTGATATTGTGAGCTTTTGGGATGGGCATTGTTTCTCTGTTCGTGTTTTGGGTTTTTACATAAAGTACTGAGAAGCAATTTTCTATTAATAGATAATATTATTTATACATTTATGTACAAGCCCGTAGTCTCTCCACATATTAAATAACTTGAAGTATCATTTCTTCAGGATTCTGCAGGGCAATGAGATAATGACCACTAATATGTGATAAAGTTATGCAAGGGAAGGGACTGTTTCTGTAAGAAATACAGCAGTGCGTGGTGTGTCTCCTTGTGTAACAAAACATTTTTGTGCAACATGGTGAGGAAAAAACACAAGCATTTAATTTCTGACAGAAGACTTTTACTGTCAGATGAGTATCTAATGAGAGAAAACACTGACAGATGGATTTTGCGAATAATGGTACAAACTGTCCCAAAGTATCTAGTGAAACACAACTAGTATAACTGTGAAGGAATAATCTATGGTTTAATTTCAGCTGTTTAGTCTATGTATGAACGAGGACTAATATAAGACCTCAATCAGATGAATGAGCAATCACCAGTTAGGAAGTTGTGTTGTGGTAAAAGCACACTGTGATTGTGAGCAGTGCCAAGTCTTTCATATCTGGCTCTCATTCTACACAGTTCATATGTAGATACTGTTTGTAAACTAGCCTTTCCTAATGAAAATACAATATTGTTACAGTTTGGGTAATCATATTTGCATTGTCCTTTTTGAGGTGGAAAAATAAAGACAGCAATGTTGGAGGGCCTTTCCTGGAACTGCTGTTAGAGTAGGTGTCTGAAGCTGCACAGAAAATCATGAAGTAATTCCACAGTGACTGCTTACTGGAAGAAGGATGGCTTTATGTGCACTTTCTTCAAAACACAGGTTGACCATTTACCACAACTATTTATTTATGGTAAAATATCTAGAATATAAAAGACGTTAGATGTTCACTTGTTATCTTTCAACCACTGGGTCTGTGTTTCATTTCATATGATTTTCTCAATCCTGAAAGCATTTTGAGTTTGTAAATGTAAACAAATACTGGGGAACGTTGTACTGCAAACAACATACTTTTTTCTTTTACGTTTTAACCAGACCTTTTTTGTAAATAACCTTGTCACCATCCCATTGTTCTCTTTGCCTCATCATCTAAACCCTTTCTTTAAAATGATACTTAAAAAACCTGACAGCAAAATACCTCCCAGGAATACCTGTTGGTATTCCTTATCACCAGCAATAATTGTGTTGCTCTCTCATCTGTCCATTCATGTATAGGTGGTGGTCCCATTTTCTACTTTTCAATTTCTTCTTTTCTACTGTTTCTTCAGAGCTAGGGCTTGTGTGTCCTTGGGAGGAGTGGGTAACTGATAAATACATTTAAAGGCTCTTCGGTCTCCCACCTGCTACCGTTACTTGAAGAAAACAAAACAGACTTCCCTGTTCTAGTCATGAACTCTCTGGAGAATGACACCAGCAGGTTGTACAGCATTTGCAAAGGGTCTTTTTTTGGTTTAAAATGATGGACCCGACAACATAAGTCTCTTCTAAGACTGTCTTGTAAAGAAAAATTTTCTTTGAAATTTTTTTTTTTATTACATCCTTTAAAGACAATCAGTCTTTTAGACATTCTTCCACTAAAATCATAGTATGTGAGATCTTGACACAATGACACTCAACATACTGACCAGGTTCTTTGTGCACTCTTAAACTAAAATAAATATACAGCTCATTGCATGTGGTTCGAACGAGACATAACAAAGGAAATTTAGGATTGAGAAGCAATGTACTTAGAATTGCAGGATATGCACAAGGTTTGCTTCTAGGGTCTCTTGATCATTAATTAAATATGTTATGGCTTTCAGTTTTTCTCATTTATCTGTACAGGTTTACATATTGTAAATGCATTATTTATGTTTTCCCTTAAGTGCTCAGTACTGCCAGGATGTTTCTCTTAAACTGGCACAGATAGCAAAAAAGACAAAATGAGAGAGCAAATTTGGCACTGGTTAGATGTGCAGAAAGCTGCTTGTGTTCAAATGAGCCTTTCCCAGATATACTTAAATAAACTTGCATTGATAAATAGAGGGCCAGACAAACAGATGGCATCAGTATTTAAAGTATGAAAAAACCTTTTTTCTTTAAGGGAAGTTTGGTTAGTTTCATTTTTTTATTTTTAATTGCATCCTAATAATGCCTTATTACTAAGGTTTGCTGCTTTTGTTCTGAAAGCTCCCAATGTGAAGGGTGATGGGGAGCTGTCTAGGTGGATGTTCCTGCTGAGGGAAGTCAGTCCTGAAACGAATTTTGTTATTGTAGCTAAAACACAGAGTTTAAAATCAACCATTTGCTGAACTTTGACCTGAGGGAATTGCCACTATTGGTGTGTCCTGCATATTCCCCATTGTCTTTCTCTATTTCTTTCAGTAGAGTGCCATGGATGTGGTTGTAGGTTCAATCAAAATATATTTTAAAATAGGATTTCACATTCATGTAAAAATCTATTTGTTTTAAAATAAATGGATGTTTTTCTTCTGTTTGTTTTGTTCCCAGCTGTGGAGGAGCAGTTGGCTATTAAGCTGCAGTCACCCTCTCCTGACCTCTACATCTTGTCCCTCTGTTTTATTCTCCCACTGTTCATAAACACTTCTTTCCAATCTTAAATAACAGTTTTTGTTCTCGTATCTGAGATGTCAGGTATTTGTCAATTTTATGTTTCAAATCACAGTAACAAATAGCTACTAATTAAAGCACATAATTAATAAATAATCAGTAACTATAACCCTTGCTCCACTCTACAAATGTTTGATACAGGTTTTTTTGTTAGTTTTTTAAAAATTTCCCATCTGTCTCATTTCCAGGCTTAAGTCTTCTAGTCTTCCTACTTTTTCCTGTCTAGATGTATTTCTGTATCTTTAACCACCTTCATGCCCTTTCTGTCTGAAGTCAAAATGCCTGTAAATTTATGCAACTAATGTGACGTTGGAGCCAAAAGTTTCATCCCATGGGGAAGAGGACAACACATTCTTTTGAAGGATGATGTTAAAAGTGTACAGTTGGAAGATATTTTTCACTATATCTAAGTGGAAGGAAATAGAAATTTCAGAGTCTTTCCAAGACTCTTCACAATCATCTCAAAGGAAGGAACTAGATGATCATTGCATGTCCATTCCTACTGAATTTTTTTTTTTTAATCAGGGTAAAGAAGTTCATATGGAATTCAGAATTGAAATTAACTCTTGAGACTTATGCAAGCACATTTATAATGCAGACTAGTGTAACCTTAAAGTAATTTGTAGGTGGTGTAAAGTCATGAACTTTGAAAAGTGGAATCATTAGTCTGCAAGCGGTAGTCATTTTAGCTGTACTTCATTTGACTCCTTAGGGGAATTATAATTAGCCCTATGCTGAATTCCTTTACCTTTTATTTCCTGCTAGAGAACTTCAAAGAGCATTTGTTTCTGTTAGACTTGTGTTTTTATACTAAAACCATGTTGTAAAACTTCTTATATGCATGTAAAAGGTTTAGCTTTTAACTTCTTAGGACTCCTTCTGTGTTGAAAAACAGGATGCAGTTTTATTCTTTTGTAGTAATGTAACTTTGACTGAGAAGTTTCCATTTTCATCAATCACTACAGAGTAAAAATGCCTTATACAAATGGTTATTGGTGCATGTTTTGACTTTTTCTAAGTACAAAGCAGCAAAAACTGTGTTCTGAATCTTTGAGAATATTCCTTAGCAAACACTGCATCAGATTTTGTGTTTTATGAATTGTTTGTCATGTACATTAATGACAGAAATGAGTGATAACACTTTCAAGGCTAATTATACTCGCTAATGATTTTAATTTATTCTAAAAATACTTTATTTTAAAAACAAATCCCAACCATACAAAAAAACCCAAAAACCCCCTTTTACTACAGATTGGACAAATCAACATCCAAGTGGCTTCCTGAGCAAAGCTTTCAAAGTTTGGTTTGAGGTCCTGGTGCATGATTGAGTTAGAAATCAGAGAGCTGGAAAACATACTCAGAACTGGGGATTTCAGTGCTGTTCAGTTTCTTGAGGTCTCCCCAGAGGAGCCTCTTCCTCTTGTCAGAGTGGGGACTTCACAAACGGTGCTGCCACTGAAGGCTGACCCACAGCTGCTGTTACATGGGGCGAATTCTTGCCCAGCAACCAGCTCTCACACTTGGAAGAGTGTTTCTTGTAAACCTGGAAGAACATAAGGACAGCAGTATGAGGGAAAAATAGGCTGTGGAATCAAAGCTTCAGAGTTATTTTTACACCAGGTCAGAACTGGAAGTTGTCATAGGAATGTGTTTTGTCACTTTTTTGAAATTTCTGTAACTTTATTTCTAAGATTTACTGTGAATATATCATGGTATGTTAGTGGGATATTCAGAAATACAACAGACTTGTGATAGAACAGAAAGATTGAAGGCTTCTTCCAGAGCTGACCTGCGAATGAGGTGTTTAAAATCTAAAAAAAAAATGCTTTTCTACTTTGGTGGAAACCAACTAGCTTGGTTGTGGGTTCTGGTGTTAGTGTCCTTTTGAATTTTGTAAATTGAACATATAAGTGGAAAGAAACATTTTTTTGCAGTAATGATTCTATCTAGATCCACAATAAAAGAGTGTTCAGACACATGGCTGCATTTTCAAGATTTATATGTGCAAGATAGGTAGACTTAGCAGCTTTGTTGTGGCAAGAATGTTTTGCTTTCAAAGTTATTTTGGTGTTCTTTTTTCCTCTTGTAGAGTTCAAAACAACAGATGAGTTGTGAAAGAGACCAGCTAAGGGTAAGTGCTTATGCAAATGTTATTTGCATAATATGTTCTGTTTCTTTAAAACATAAGCAGACTCTACTTTGTGTTATCGACAGATGGATTACTTAATTTAAGAGGAACATACTTAGTTCATTTGTTGCTTGTTGGTAAATATTGTACATATCTCAAGATAAAAGTGTTACAGTAGATCCAGTTTTTTTTTCCATAATGTAGTGAGATTTGACAGTAAATACCTCTTTATGGGACCTCTTGACACTCAGCAAATTCTTCCTGTGCACCAGGTGAACTTTTAGCAGTGGTAAAGGTCATTGTGTTTCTCAGACCTTCTCCACTACTAGACTGTTTCAAACAAGAAGACATTATTCTTTGGATTTTTAAAGTCCATGTACTTTCAGAATGAAATCAGTGGTAGGAATGTGAGGGAGCTGGTTTTTCTAGTGTGTGTATTGGTAGTGTACAATCTGTGAACAAGATGGAGTTCCTGAACCCAGGTTGCCGACCTTTATTTTGTTTTCCCCTTTTTCTGTATTAAAGTGACTGTGTTTTAGTCCCTGCTCCCTTTAAATGCTACAGATCTCTGAGGATGCTTTTTTGATTGCAAGTATTTCCTGAATGATTCTAGTATTTGCTTGGAAAGGTATAAAAGCCGTTATTAACTAAAACAAAACAAAAAAATCCAACCAAAAAAAGCTTTTTGGTCATCAAAGTGTTGCTTAATACATCTACTTTTATTTGATAGCACATGATGAGTATCTATTTGAAAATCTCCTATGCAAGTAGAGAGGGAGAGGCAGGCCTGAAGGAACTCTTAAGTTTCCATGCAAACAAAAGTATTCATGGAAATAGAAAAAGCAGCTTTTTGTTTTCGTGTTTTTTGTTTTTTTTTTTTTTCTATTTAAAAGCATCAGTGGTCCCTGTGGGACTTGCAGATACAAATATACTCTAGTCCTAAAGTATGTGGTACACTGTTCTTATACATGCAGCCATTCCTTACATTAACTTCATCAACATATCAAGATGCTTCAGCTGGTCTTCACCACAACTGTAATGAGATTTTTGGTAAACAAGTTATGCAAGAATGATGCATCACATATTGCCCTCAATTCTTTTCTTGCTGACATGTGCATTGCTATTGTACTGGAGCTGGAGTGACAAAGCTTTGTTTTATCAGTAGTCATGTCTCAACAGAGCAGTTGTCAAAGCTAAAGTATTGCAATAGTACCTGAAGGACAAGCTTTTCAGGAGGTAGAGGTGCCTTGAGAACACAGAAAGTTTTCATTTGGTTTTATTGTTTTTATTTTCTCCCTTGAATGAAGAAAAACATTGCTTTAAATATAATGTGAGGATGCTGCCAACTCTTTCTTCGGGAAAATATGTGTGATTTTTCAAAGTAGGGGATAAAATGTGATGTGGTAAAACTTTCATGTATCTTTCTATTCCAGTATTACACATTTACCTCTAACAGTGAGCTCTGCACTTTGTGTCATATCGAAATATGGCAACTTAAGACAAAACCACATCTGTAACCTACTAAGTGTAGGTACATCTTCTTGTGCCATTCCTGTGATGTTCCTGTTACACAGAACCCAGGTCCCAGTGTAGACCCTCTGGTTTTAAAAAAAAAAACATTAATGCCATTTTTCAAGTTTTCCTTTTTCTTGGCAATGATTTTCATTACAATGTGCTGTCTTTAATATTAATATTTTCATATTTCTGTAATTTCTTCTTGCTTTCTAATCTGGTATCATTTAAATCAAGTTGTACTAAAAAACTAGTGTGTTTTTGAAGGGAAATTGACTCATCATTGTTTCTCTCCCCACCTCCGTCCACACACTGTGCTTCATCAGTATTTCTTTAAAGAAAATAAATGATACTGTTTAGTCCCCCTCATTCTATTTTGTTTTATCCAATCCTGATTTATAAATCTCTTCTTGGATAGTTACACCCTCTCCTCTTGTCTGACTCTTTCCTGCTGCCACTTGCTGTTTTATGGGTCGCTGTGTGGAGCTTAATGTAGTAGTCATTGTGATGCATTATAAATGACCTGTAAAGACACAGAACTCAGAGTTTGCTCAAAATAATTTAAAAATACTTTTCCGCTAATATTTAGGTCTGAAAAACAGCCTTTGAATCATGAATGATCCAGGTTATTTAAGGCTGTGAAGAAGATCAGGATACCAGCCCTAGGTAGAAATAGCTCTGCATAAAGCTCTAAAAAGCACTGACGCCTCAGAAGTCTGTCTGCTGTTTCCACTGACCCTTCATTGCTGTTTTGACTTTAACTTGGGGCTTTATTTTTTTTATAATAGCCTAAGGATATTACTTAAATGGAGAGGCTAACTTAAAGCTCACTGAGCTTTACCCAATCCAAACTTTCAACTCATAATTTATTATTTTGCATTATCAACTCATACATAATTGTTTAAAGTGAACTCCTGTATTTGTACTGACATGAATTGTGCTATAGAAGTTAATGCTTTTGGTCCTTATGCAGCAGCACTTGATGAGCTCTCCAAGGTGGGCAGAGAGCAATTTGAAACTAATGTTAGAAGGGTTTGTAAGTGTTCCTTTGAATACCAATGAGGTCTAATGGTAAATGGTGTGATTAGCTTCCTTGATCTGAAATTTTAAGTGACCTAGTTGTTGCTCTAATTAACAGCTTCTTTCACATGTGCTTATTATCAAGATACATTACATGCAGCCAGAGTCCCTTTTCTGGTCTGAAATATGGGCAGAGTCTTACTATCATCTTGTATTTAATATCAACTTTTAATATTTTTATAGTACTCTAATTTTCAACGAGACAAAATGAAATTTTGTATTTGATATTATTCTATTTGTCTTGTCTTTTATATGGTAAATCAAATAAGGTCCGACATGAAGCCAAAAATGTATCAAAGTTATTCCAGGTAGAGAGAAAACAAAAGCAAAGGCATTTATGTCCAGCATAATTTTTAAACAATGCTAATCTTGCAGTATTTAGCCTTATGTGTGTCTTTGTTCAGTGCATTAATTCAGCAGGTTTGTGATGTGCTCAGCTCTGTAGATGAGTTTTTTTTGGAAACTTTTTAAAGAAAATTTTTGAAGCTCATCATTGTGTTATTAGCTTTCTACAGTGATCTAAGAATAATCCATTGACATTTTTTGCATACAGTGTTCCTCTGATGCACTAAGGAGGTAATTTGTGATTCAGTGGCAGATGGTAATTTTTTAATCAGTTTGAGCTGAGCAAAAACAAACAAAAAAACACAACTGGAGAGAGGAAGAGAAGCAATTTGTGAAGGAGATGTTATTCTTGAGGGCTTTCTGAAATTATTGATTTGGGTGATAGCAGGGCAGAATTTAAGTGGTGGCTGACCAAAGAACCTCTGCTTTCAATCTACCTCTTCCCACATTGGACTGAAGAAAAAGAAAGCTGTATAAACTTGTCTCGTGAGTCAGTGATGTCTTGTTACCAGAAAGCAACACAGTAATTCATAGCACTTCTGCAAAACTGGGCAGCTAGTTCTGGCTGCTAATAAAAATGTCACTGTTTACCTTTCCTTCTGAAAATCTCTGGGTCTACATTTGCGAATGGTTTGTGTACGTTTTGCCTGGAAGACTAATGTGGAGCTACCCAGAATTATATGTCCCTGTCCCAAAGGAAGGGTTAAAAGGGAGAAAGCTGAGATGTACAAGTAGAGTTGGATCAGTCCAGTGTGTTTACTACTCATCCTCTCCTTAGGAATATGTAGATTATGCTGCATTTGATGTGCCAGACAGGTGGCTTAAAATGATCCTTCTTTAGTTTCTGTAGTTATTCTTGCAGTGAGATGTGTCATCATCCATGTAGGTGTAGTGTGAAGATACAGGTAGGTAGGGTCAATAAGAAGGCATATTTTTGGTTCCTGATCTATATTACACATTGACATGGAATGAAATTAGAGTAATCTCACTTACCGTTTTACCAATTATTTTCCATAAAGAGTAATCCACATCACAATTTAGGAAAGAATTATTGGAACTAAGATCTAAAAAAAGAATAAAAGTATTGTCAGTAGTCCACCAAACTTCTGGGCAGAAAAGTTAATTGTAACAAAAATGGTAACTTCTAATGCTGGTCTCCAATTCATTGATTAATATTATGTTGATTAATAGAATAACAGTGACAAGGTAATGAGAATTGTTTGAAGTGGCATGGCCTCTCACCATGAGGACACTGTTACCTTCAAATGCTCACTGCTGATAACCCCTTTGATGTAGAGAAGGAGTGTTTGGAGCACTTTGTTGAATAATAGTGCCACTCACTTCAGAGTTCTTTAAATTCCTTCAGGAATAGTTAAGAGGCCTTTAGGTATTGTCCTGACTCTGCTATTGATGGGATGCCGTTCAGAAAACCTTCCAGTTCTTTCCTGATGTTGTTTTGGCATCTCTGAGAACAGCAGGCAGAGGATTTTTCTACTCTTCAAGCACCACTTTCTTTTGAATTCAACTTTGATTTTTGCACAGTCAAGAATTTTCTCTGCATGATGCTTCATAATTGCTGAGACTGAAGGATTACAGTAGTATTTGGTGAGGCTGAAGCAATGTTTTCACTAACTACCCATCCATTTAGTGTGACAGATTTCACCTAGATTTGCAGCACACTGTATGGATTCCAACAGCTACTCATTGTGTATTTAAACTCATAGCTGTGTACAGACAGCCAAGAGTAGGGATTTGGTTCAGGAAGTAGGTCCCTAAGTGTAATGAAGGTTCAGGAAGTGGTAAATTTCTAAAGGGATAGAAGGAAATAGGTTTAGATAGCAAAAGGGCTGCTGAACCAGTGCTCAAACCCAACTCGGTAATTTTGGTGCTCTCTTCCTCTTGCTACACAAACATCAACAACACACAGAACTGGATCTGCTGTATTTGGGAGCAGCTTCTGCATCCAGAACAACAACTTTCGTTACAGGCTTTCTGCAGTGACTCCATAGAACTTCTGTTGCAGAACACTTGCTGGGATCAGGGATGATGTCCTAGAAAACAAGAAAGATTTTCTTGCTTAGTTTGTATTTGTGGAGAGGGAGCTCTTTTTTCACATAGCTTTTGTAGTTTCTCTTTGATCATCTTGAAACCAGACCTTTGAGTGCACAGTTTTAACAGTGTTTATACTATCCTGGCTTATTATTTCAACCTCTGCTGTTGCTTAGGCAATTTGACTAGCAAAGATCATAGTCTCTTTAATGTCACACCTAATTCAAGCAGGAAACACTATCTAGTTTACAATGCAATTTTGGTTGGTGGTTTTTGGGGTTTTTTTTTTTTGCTTGGTTGTGTTGGGTTTTTGCAAGTTTTTTGTTTTTATTTTCTTCTCAGAGTGTTTCCACAAGGTCTTTCTGGCTTGAGTGGGGGTTCTGTGGTTTTGAGTGAGGATTGTATTGTTTGGAGTGGATAGTGCTGTTGGCTTTTACTATTTATCTTTTTCACTAGGGTAAAAGAAGTGAAAAACCAGGAAAGGCTTTTCGGTTGCAGATAGTTGGGCTAGATTTTTAATGTACTCCTTGGTCCTTCTGAATGGTACATATCTATTCTCGTTTACTCATATATAAAATAATTGACTGAGCAACTAGATTTTCAAAGAGAACAAAGCAGTCATTAAGAATATTGTAATAACTGAAAAAAAAACCTTATATGAACAATCCAAATGGTGTATTTTTATAAGGATATATAGCGGCTGGGCCATGTTGACTTCTTGAACCGGTACTTTTTCAAGTTGAGGGAATGAAGGAATATTGATTATAATATGGACATCATGTTCTAGTATTGACATTAATGGTCCTTTTGTGTTCTGTAAAATCTTTATAAACCCTTCTTGTTTTAAACTGGTCAGGTTTACTGCTCTACAAAAACATTTAATTATGCTTTTTTTAAGTAGCTGCCAAATTTTTTCAAAGCAGCAAAATTACAAGGAAGAATGTTCATCCTAAACAAAACTGTAGATGCTTACATCGATGTTAATATGTATATATATATACATACAAACATACATCAGTATTTTATAAATATATATATAAAAAAACCCCAGTTTAAGAATCCAGTCCTACAGACTTGTAGGTGAATCTTGGCTACAGATAGGCCTGGATTTTAGAAATGTATACTTGTTTTTAGCCTCTTGCAATTCTTTAAGAGTAAGAGAAGTTGAACATTAACTGTGTTCTGTTCTATTCTGCTGCAAAATCCCAAGTTGTCCTGAAAACCAAGTCTTTGTGTTCAACGAGAATGGTTTTCTTGGTATAAAATCCCAAGCAACTGTATGTAATCCCCAGGAAGCAGGATAGAGAAATAAAAAGAAACTACACTAAATAAACAAAAACCATGTTTTATCAAAGTGACAGTAGTTTTGCACCATCTTGAAGTTTTGGGCTCAAGCAGGGAAGTATTCCTGTTGTTGGAAGACAAATGAAGAGAAGTACGGAATTTTGAAAACGCCTTTATATCTGCTAATTTTTCTTCCCTTCGCAAAGCCTTGCAGCAAAAATTTCTGTAGAAAAAAGTTATGTTAGGTGGAGTTTCACACTTTTTCACTGTGTTTGCAGAATCTGTTGGTGCAGTAAGGTCAAGACATGCACCCCTGCTTACATTTATCTGTTTGCTTTTTTAATGTATCCTAACTGAGGACAGTGGGATCAAAGGCACCCTCATCAAGTTTGCTGATGACACCAAGCTGTGTGGTGAGGTCACAGTCCTGAGGGACGTCATCCAGAGGGACATGAACAGATGGAGCCTGGTGAACCTCATGAAGTGCAGCAAGGCCAAGTGCAAGGTCTTGCCCCTTGATTGAGGCAATCACCTATATCAGTAGATACTGGGGACAAATTGATTAAGAGATGGCAGAACTCTGCTGGTATTTTTCTATTTGTAGCATGGTATCTAGAGGATCCATTTTATAAGCCATGAAGTTGAGAAAGGTAAAAATGCTTTGCTGATTTGTAGCATCTTTGTTGTTTCGCACCCCTGGGAGAAGCTGACCTTGTTTCAGGAATGTTTTTTTCCTCCTGCTGTTGTGTATTTTGAAGCTTTGATCACCTCTGTTATCTTTAAAGACAGTATGGCTTAGACAGGGAGAGGGAGATATAAGACTGANGAGAGGGAGATGTAAGACTGAACTACATTATATCACAGGCATTTTATATGCTCCACTAATACCAGAAGTTTAAGCCCCTAATGTGAAGGAGTGGCTACAGATGTATCCCAAGTATGTAATCAAATGCCATGTAGACTGTTATTCCATAGGTAATGGGCAAAAATACAAATATACTCTGTGCTCACAAGTTCCCTTTACTGCATTTCTCTTTCATACAGCAGTTGTCTCTGCCTTTGGATTTTTAAGATCTCTTTGAGTACAATGCTGAAAGTAAGAAAGTGGTGCTCATCTCAAGGTCACTTTGCTACTTGAGAGCAGCTGCCCTCCCAAGAGCACATAATGAATAGTTTTATTACCTTTTGGTTGGTTTTCCCTATGTGCTATAGATTACTTCATATGCTATCAACTCATTTCTCCTTTTTTTTTTTTTTCCATTCTCTGAACTACTGCTTTCTACAACTGTTTTCACCATTGTTAAAAATCATTTATATAGCACCATAAATTACAGGCACTTTGCAAGCACAGAGTAAGATACTACCTTTGCCCCAAAGAGTTTATAGTTCAGATACATCCTTGATATCTGGTGTACCTTTTTGCCTTAACACAGTGGCTCAGAATTTTAAGGAAATTTGCATTCATCTCCTATTTTATTCACACAATTTTCCATGATTAGATGGTGCTGAGTCAATTTATGTAATGTAGGTAACTAATCATTTGTTTGCTACTTAGGATAAAGGTATTGCAAACACTTCTGCTTACTAATAATTCCAAGCACGCAGTTTTGTGCATATAGATTTGCACCTAAAACCTGCAGGCATCAGGGAAAACAAAAACAAACAGAATTTTTAAGATTCAGCTCCTCAATTTTTTTTCTCTTCACACCACAACTGGCATTTCCTATTTTTTACATTGAAATCTCCCAGGAATTTTCATGTGACATTGCCACAGAGCCCAAGTAAAAACATGGCAGCACGTTCTGCAATGTTGCCTTTGAAAAGGTAGTTTATTTTTATGAGTTTTGGCTCACTTGCTAAGCTCCCAACTCAAGAATATCTCAGACCTGGTCTACTTCAGTCCTGTTTCCATTAAACTACATATTTAAAATCTAATTGTAGTTATGATTTGACTGGGAATTATGCAAAATATTTACTGATAATTGTCTGAAAAGTTGTAATCCAAAATACAGCAAGGGTCTGTTACTGTAATTGTTTACTTTTCTCCTTCACCTTTAAGCAGAAATTTAGTTAAAAAACAAATTACTGTAAATCTAGAAAATATGAACTCACCCACCAACCTGATTTATCCGGAGCTCTTGAAATATGCAGGTCTTGGGTACTGGTCCCAATCATATGCACAGATGAAAGTGTGAAGTCCAGTATAAGATGGTGGGGGTTTTAGTTATTATAATCTCGTATTAAAAGTATCTATTTCACAGGGAGAGTCAGTAAAATATTTTGACTATTTGTCAGAGTTAAAAATATGACAAAATTTTTCTCAACTCAAATTATCCAAGTTTTAGAATTCTTTCATGTTGAAATCAGAACAGGGAAGTCTTAGTGTGCCAGCATTGCCATGCAGTTCTTTCTGGTTTGAAAACTGTAAACAATGCTTATTGTACAGTTGTCAGATCTATTGGCTGCCAAAAAAAAATATTTTTCATATTCTATTCAGTATTTTAAAATTATGATACCTCTGACTGAGTCAAGATAATTTAAAAAAAAAAAAGAAAAAGAGTGGTTTTTTTCACTCATTTCTTGTTTTGAAAAGTTATTAGAGACTACAAAAGAATACGTAATGGTATTAGGGTTCTATTTAACTCTCAGAAAGACTTTTACCATTTTTGAAGAACTCTGACTTATATGATACCAAATATATAATGATATGAAAAACATTTGGTTTTATTTAGAAAAGGTTGAAAGAAAAAAAAATCTTATTTTTCAAATCATTTCATGAAACAGTATTTCCCCATTGTATTCAGAATCATCTAAACTTTCTTTTGAAAGTATTGAACAACACTGAAGTTATTAAAAATAGAAAGAATTTAGTAAGTATGATAACTGTAATCATATTACAATTCATATGACAATATCATGTAGAAGAAACTCTGTTAAAACAAAGATTTTTGACATTTACAATAAGTAGTAAAAGCAGATTTATGTTCGTGTGTGTTTTTCTGAACTAAATCGCAGTCAAATGCTTGCCATGTTTCCTGCACTGTTTATTTTGCTCTGTTGCTGGAACTAAAGCCCAATATTGATGCACTTCCAATGGTGTGTTATACGGAGCACAGCTCTGCCTGTAGGGAATGCACTTCCTTCCTTGGCCAGGTGGTGTAAAGACTGTAAACAGTATCAGAATTTGTAACATAGGGATAGTCTTAAAAGATGTATTTTAGGCAAAGAAAAATTTAGGCTATGTTTAATTAGTTGTTTGTGCTCCCTGACTTGTGTGTTTGGATATCCATAATCATGGAAGGGTTAGTGAACATGGAGCCTCACTCAGTGTACAGAGAGCATCCAGGTTTAATGCCCAGAGGAAAACAACACACAGTAGCACCTCTGAGCAGCCAGATGGGCTTTATGCAATGTGATACTGCAGTCTGGAGTCCTGCTGCCTCTAAAGAATTGCATTAATGAGCTCCATTCATGGAGAATTTCCTTGTTTGAAGTGCAGGTCATAATGGAAAACAAGCCTTGCTAGTTACCCCTTTGCTCTGTATGTAACATGCACTTAGGAGACAGTAACTAAATAGAAGCTTATAAATGTTCTTTGCTGGTTTTCAACAACAGCACATTAAATTTCATAAGTCAAAAAAATCAAAGTATCTTTTGAAATGCTTTAATATTGTTTGTTTGCCAAGATGCTGTGGTTTAGTAAGGTCTTGCTCAGTGAAAAGCAGTAAGAGACTGTGATGCCTTTGATCAGCATTTTGCAATTTCCTCTGTGTGGAGCCCAACTGAGACTAATGTAGTCCCAGAGAGAAGGGAGGTGGTACTGTTACCCAAGGCTGTGGTCACAGTGCTGCTCCTTTTTCTCATGTGCATAGTGACAAAAGCAGCTGATGTTGGGTCTGCCACTTGCTGATGGTCTCACTCAAAGTACCAACCTTTAGTGATGGGAAGCGTTTCAGAACTGTGCAGTAATTCTGGGCTGCATCAGAATGTTGCCACCGTGTTAGTGATATGTTTCTAATGAAAGATGGAATAGTAAAGTGAGGAGCAATCACTCCTTGTGACAATACTAGAGAACTTTCCTCCTCAGGAAAAAAAAAAAATCTCAGTTTTCACATGTACACAAAAGTATTTTCAGTCTATACTACCAGAAGAATCTACATTTTGTTTTCAGAGTAAGGTTATATTTCCAGAATTTCAGTCTTCAGAATAGCATGTAATTTGTTTTGTTTTGTTTCAGTGTCAGTATATGTGCATTTACTGTTGGAAACAGTTTGCATTTTGTTGCTGGGAAAGAAGTATCCAACTGATGTGAACCATGAACCCCCCAGGAAAATAGAGAATACATAGATTCAGAGCATCTTAGAACCCAAATTAAATATTTAGAGTACAGGCTGGATCACTCCTAATGGATAGTGTCTGAGGTAAGCATGACATCTCTAATGTACAATCAGTTTAATAACTGAAAGCATGGGAAGCTCGTGTAAGGAGAGAATGTGGTGAGTATTTTGATTCCAGACAAAAGAATTGTATGATAAGTGAACTTTGTAATTGCGAGAATGAATGTTTGGGGAATCCACCTTCACTTTGCTGAAGGAATCTCTG
>WEIV01026148.1:3054-129582 GCA_013390005.1 Calyptomena viridis
TGGTGAATGCAGAATCTAAACTCTCTTACTTCCTGTTCCTGTTTCATGTTTCTGGAGGGGAAAAACAGAGTGTTTGTGTAAGCCAGAAAAGTCATTATCAGTGGTACAGTATCCTCAATGAACAGATTTCATTGCAGCCACTACACAACAGTATCAGAACTTAGAGTCAACGTGCAAAAAGAGGCAGAAAATGTGCATAGTGATTCCTAGCATACCCCTAGACAACCTTACATTCATTAATTTACAATACTGGCCTATTCACTCAGTTTGCAGGCTGTGATGCCTGACTCAGGTGTTTGCCATTTTCCTCTCAGTTTTGTCTTTGGTTCATGGTAACTGTAGTGTTTCATCTCTACCATTTTTCCCTGAGTGTTTTTGTTCCCAAATGTGTGCACAGTCTTGCATATATCTCTGCTTTCTTGCCACTATACCAAAGGGTGAAGCACAGCACTGGTTCAAGGATGCCTTAGTGCGTCCCAGAATTCTGTTTCCCGAGCTTGCATCAGTAACAGCAGTGGAAAAGGTCCTAAAAGAGAGATACAACAAGTTACTGATGTTGCTCTGCTAGCCAGTAATTTCCCTGGGAGACTGGAGTACTCAGTGTTTCAAGGCTTATACTAGAGTATGCAGTAGAGTTGGGTTTAGGTAATACTTGAGGTTAAGGGCCGAGATCAAAAGACCTGATGCCAACACACAGTTTGATCAGATTATGAAAAGGATTGCCAGCACAGGACTATAGACCTTGCTCAAGGGTTTCTTCCCAGTTCCATATTATTTAGGTAGAACAGAGCAGTTCATCAGACTTTCTGCAATGGATTTATTTTCTGTGTGTTCCTGTAATTTAGCATTGAGTATCATTCCTGAAATTTTAGCTTATGGTTTCAAATAATAATGACTTCACACTTTTTAATAAAAAAAATCAAGTAGATTTTATATTTTTGTTTTTTATTTAAAAGCACCATAACAATGTTAGCATAGTTTTATTATGGAAGTATGTATCATTGGTAAATTTGGCAATAATGCTTCAAAGTTTCAATTTTTTTTAATTTGCTGTGTCATAATATAGGTGAGATCAGAAGAGAAATGTTAGAAGATGTACAAAACAAGCTAATGAATCTTATGAACAGCACAGAAGGAAAAGTGGACAAGTAAGTCTTTAATGAAAGATTTGGTATAATTTAGAGAAGTTTTTGGGGATTATTTATCTTAATATACAGGTATGCTACTAACAGAATTGCAAGAGTAGTCCAAAACTGGATTTCTGCATGTGATCTTGTAGTTATATTTTAATTATTTTGACATTTTTCAATTGCTTGGTGGTTGTAAATAGTCATTTTCATTAGTAAAAACAAGGTATGTGTAACTTGGGACCACTGATGTGTTTCTTAAGTAGAAGTGCACTTCTGTAGCATGAGCTCTGCAAATGGAGATAAGAGTTATTAATGAGCATCTATTGTAATGTCCAAGGTGTGAACAGCAAGCCCTTTCATGTGGCATCACCTGGATGTCATGTAAATCTCTCTTCCTAGGTCTTGATTTCTCTTTTTTTCTTCTCTTTACTCAATAGAACTGAAACAGGGATAGGCAAATGTGCTCCCCGTCCCCTTCCTTAAATCTTGATTTGACACTATACAGAAGTATCTGTTCAAATGCTCTCTTGAATCAGGGTCTTGGAACAAGCATTTTCCTTGAGTATAGTATGTACATCAAAACTTGCTCGTGTACGGTTCAGTTTCACCTTCCTGCTGTAAACAGTATTGCTAATATTATCCAAAGTGACAGTGTGTAGGAAATGTGATACCTTGTGGGAGGAGGAAATGGGTGAGGTACCTTTTTAGTTCTTTGTATTTGGATTACTGCAAATTAAGCAAGATATGAGGAATAAATGCATCAATATTATGGTATTGGCTCTTGTATGACAGGAGATTGTTTAACAAGCTTCCTTTGTTGTGCAGGCTCCTGATGAGAAATCTCTTTATTGGACATTTTCATACTCCAAAAAATAAACGTCTTGAAGTGTTAAGGTTAATGGGAAGTATCTTGGGAATAAAAAAGGAAGAACTTGATCAGGTAACATTTTGCAGAAAACCAGACTTCTTTCTTATTTGCAGTATTCTTACCTGGAAATAGAATTACTTGCTGCTAAACTAAATGTGACAGTCCCTGCACTTCTTGAGGGGGAAGTATGTTTTTGTGTTCTCTCATCTCACTTTTTTTAATGTCTGCATGTTGATCTTAATGGAATCTTTTGATAACATTATTTTAAGAGAGTGGATCTCGTTTTGCTGAGGAATGCTAATGCAGAAAGGAAGGATTTAACTTTGTGCTGATGTGTATAACAGCTGTAATATGTCAGTTACAGAAAAGTAAGCCAGTTATATATGTACTAGTAGTTATAGTGAAGAATGTAAGGGCTTATGATTTTAAATAAAGAGCCAAGTTTTTATACTTCCAGTCTTTGGGAGGCGGAGAATGGTTTTGACAGTAATTTAATTTTTATTTATCTGTAGGATTCCCACATAGTTACAGTGAATAAATATAATAAGCTGCACTTCTTTTACCTACTGCTTTATTTTTTTGTTTCCTGACTTTGTTTTTTTAAATACTTTTCTAGTTACTATCTGAAGAGCAAAGAGGAGTTACGAGATGGGTGACTGGCTGGCTTGGTGGAGGAGCTGGGTCAAAAAGTGTTCCTAGTACACCTTTGAGGCCAACTCATCAGAACATTTTTAATAGTGTAAGAATTAGTCATGCATTCTCTTTGAGTGGAAAAGGGGGCACTTGCATATTAATGCTGATGTTTCGTTCATCAGTATATTGAGCTTCATTTACTGATGCTATTGTATCTTTTATTATTTGTTTGTTTTGTGCAACTGCTTTGGCAAAAGGTTTTTGCCTGCACCAAATAAATCTGTAGGCATTGAAAATTTTACAGTACTAAGTTCAGGGCTAATAGAGAAAACACTTACTGTTCCACTGGTTGCTGAGATCACTGCCTTCTTACAGTATGGACTTTTATCTTGGAAACTAAGTCTTCAAATACATGTTAAAGAGTCTGGAATTCTGCAATACTCAGCATGAAGGCCATGACATAGTATTTTGATGACTGCGTTCCCATATACCCTTTAATTTTAATTTGGAAATTTAATTTCAATTTTTCAGCTGCTGCAGCTAGTGTCTCTTACATTCAGCATATAAAGTTGGTATTTTAAGTTTTGAAATGTAAAGCAACAGATCTCATAGCATGAACCATGGGAATAGTTTGTCTAAGGAACTTTCTGTTTTGCAGACCAGTAAATAATGCACTGATTGAGCACTGAGGGACTGGAGTTCTTTGGATTAACTATGGTTTTTTGCTCTGTTGAGCTAGAAATGTTAAGAATTGATTCCTGTACATCATTTTGAAGTGTAGGGATTGGTTTTTTCCCACTAAAATAATGCAGGCATGTAGGCCACCAGAGGACTGTGGTCTGATTAACTATAGATGTAAAAGACAAAAATAAATGCTTTTTTATGTATATTACAGGCTTTACTAAGCAAAGTTTTATCTTGTGATGCTACCAACACCTAATCATTCCATGCTTCCTTTATTCAAGCCTCTCTGTGAAATAAAGCATACAGTGGGCTTTAAGAGAAGTGTTTGGGGTTTATATGTTTCTGGAGGAGTGATTGGTTGAGCAAACACAATGGAAATACTGTGATGTCAGTAGCACTGTGAGATTCTTTGGCCTAAATCAGTACCATGGTGCAAGTATGGGTGTTATCTTTAGAGTTTATCAGTTTTACCTAAGTGCCACTTAGTGAGGCAACAACAAACTATGTATTTTAAAAATAAATTTCACTGTCACTCACTAAGGACTGCTCGGTACCGAGCACCAGTACAAAATGGTGTGAAGGCTGTTGACAGCTTTTTGGTTTATGCATGTGTGTATTTTTGATAATAACTAGTAGCCTCTTGCAGTCTTTTTCAGAACTGTTTGTGAAATTCCTTGAAACTGAATCTTGCCCGAGCCTTCCCCCACCAAAGCTCTCTGTCCATGATATGAAACCTTTGGGAGGAGCAGGAATTGGTAAAGGTAGCAGTACTCCATTGAACAGTCCAGTGCAAGGTAACATTTGAAGAAACGTTTGAATCTTTACACAAAATATAAATAACTAAAGGTAGTATTTTCAAGAGGATTTTAATGATTCTGTGCTTCCTCACTTCTGAATTATGAATTTGATTTCTTCTCCCCCAACCATTTCCTACTTGCTCTTTTTTTTCAATTTTTCTCCCATGTCTCCTTCCCTCTGATTCTATACCTCACTTTCTAAAATCTCAATACAGAAGATTAGAGGGACCAAGTTGCCTTTGATATAGAAAGGCTTTAACAGCACCTGTTGGAGCCAAACAGGTGCTATGCAGACAACTTCATACAGTGTATCAATGAACCCACTCCTGATTTTCAGCATCCCTGTTGATCAGCTTTGTGTCAAAGTGAGTGAAGAATGCAAGCCATATAACCTTGTAGTGTCTCTCTGGTATGTAGAACATGGTTGCTCAGAGAGGACTGAAATTAAATCATTTAAGTGTATGGCCTGTTACGAAATTTCTGTAAGCTGTGTAAGAGTGTTGACCTTAATTTTTCTATGACAGAGAAAACTTAGGCTTATATTATGCATGTTAATGCATTTTTGTGTAAGTGATTTAAGATCCAAATCTTCAGTTTAACTAGTCCAGTTTGTACTTAGTTTTTTTACCTGCATTTAAGGCTTCACCTTAATACAGGCCTGCTGATTTGCAGAAACTTGTTTTGTTTGAAAATTTAACTGCAAACTCAGAATTAAAAAAACTCAAACACCAAAACCCTATATATTACAGATGTCTACAGAGAGAGAAAGATGCTAAAAAACCCTCTTTTGCATCACCTAAAGGATGTTACAAAGTGTAAATGTCTACTGCAAAATACCAGTTCATCTCTGAAAGCAGTATTTATTTATTTAAATAAACCTAAATTAAGTTTGATTTTCTTTTAACTCCTTTTTGTTGTAGCATAGCAGTAATATAATAGGTAAAGTATCTATTTTACTTGGCAAAAAAAAATATTAATTTTCTTGTCTAGAACAACTAAATTGTGGCTCACTGTGAGATTTATGTACAGGGGGTTTTTTGGGGCTGACCTTGGGGAAGCTGTGCCACTGCATCATGTGGTGGGAAACCTACTGTGGTGCTTGTGCAGGGGTCCTGTGCCTTTGCACGGTGCTGGAATCAGTGTGATAGATATTTCATGTCTGACACTGCATATGTGAAGTGAACTGCAAAGGGTGTTCATGTTGCCTGTCAGAGATGTGTTGATTTCTTTTGGGGTAGCCTGAGCTGTTATAGAATTTCAGTGGTGGACTTGGCAGCACTTTGGCTGGTGGACTTTGATTTTAAGGGTCTTTTCCAGCCTAAACAACTCTATGGTTCTATGAGAGAAGACAAGGAGAATTAAAGTCTTGGAGAATGTCTACAGTCTGTGGCAAGGAGATTTTTAAGGACTTTCATGTTCCAAATTTAGGCAATTTTAGAACTTTCTGTGAACAAATGCTGTAAAATTGGATAGATCTAGGAATGCTTTCTAACAAAGTGTTTTCATTGTTGGTTTAGGTTTTTTATTGTTTTTTTATGTTCCAGATTCTGCAGTCTCGGGAATAGGCAGAAGACCAGATGCAAATCCATTTTTAGCACCTCGATCTGCAGCAGTGCCTCTCATAACACCAGCTAGTAGTTCTGGACATCTGCTTATGAAACCTATTTCTGATGCGTTGCCTACTTTTACACCACTGCCAGTGTCCCCTGATGCCAGTGCTGGTGCTGTATTAAAGGACCTCCTAAAACAATAGATGATCTTGTATTAATATGATGATAGTAGCACTTTAAGGAAAATGAGAACACTATACTGTATATAGTTTACCACAGTGAGGCCTTCTGTAAAAAGTCATGGACTTGATTGCAATTGTACCTTGCTTTACTTTTAATTGCAAATTTATCAGTCCTTTGAAGTTCTGATGGTGGTATGAATAACTGCCTTCTGTATAGCAGACATTCATTTTGGGCATGGGTTAAATGTTTAACTGAGAAAAGTCTATCTTGTTTCTAGATTGTCACAAGGCAAATAGAAGGATTTTTAAACTTTTGGTATATTGAGTTGTTTCAGTTAGGCATAGACAGCATTAACTCTGGTGTTAAGATCTGTTTTTCCAGTGAAATGATCTGCCATTGGCAGTGGGCCTTCAAGAAACAAAATTTAAAAAATATGTAAAACGCCCCCTCCAGCCAAAATTGATCTGATTTGTGGTGTTCAATTAATGACACAAACTCCAAAGAATAACATGGTGAACATATGGGGGGTGATTATTGAGCAGGTGCAGTCTTTCCACACACAGTTTGTGGTATTTTCTTACTGTACATTAGGACATGTATCTCTTATTTACAGGTTTGATCTTATTTGGGGGCAATTTGAAGCACATCAGTCTCTTTGCACAATGATTTGATATACCCCCCCCAGACTATAGCTGTTTTCAGCAGTTTTCAGCAGTCAAACCCATCAGCACGCAGTATGGAAATGAGGGCTTCCTGACATATCCATGTGATGGAGAGCAGGTAATTTAGCAAAAGATACGTTCACATATATAGAGACCCTGTACTCTAATGGTCCAAGATGTATATTTGAGAGACTTTTTATCTTGCAAGACTTTGTAGATCCCAATATAGGCTTAACGCTTGAACACATGTATAGAATTAAAAGGGAAGAAGATGCGTCTTATCTCAAATGTGTAAATAGGTCTTTGTAAGACCAAGGCCAAAGTCAATTATTCTGTAAATTTTGCTGTGATAACTTGTACACTTTGTTTGGCAGATAAAGGATGAGTTGCATACTAAATTATAAAAGTCATCTTCATAGTGAATCTGAGATAGAACATCTTCAGTTTAAAATGTATAATTTCTAAATCTTTTTATATGCCATTCCTTGTTAGTCAGTGTTAAGATAACTGTTGTGTAAGTTCTATATTAGAACTGTCAACCTTTACTTCTTCATTTTCATTAAGAGCCTGGATTAAATCGTTGTAAGAGTTATATTTAAATAAAATTAATTACTGAAATTTGTACAGAATGAACCAAAATAATGCAAGAAACCTTTGCATTTATTTATATAAAGGTCAAATAGTGAGTTTCTTTTGTTGCCTTGAAACCTAGCAAAGATTTTTTAATTACTGTATTTATCTTAAGAGCTGTTTGAGTCCCTTTTCTCTAATATATTAATGTTTCATGGAAGACATAGGCACATTTGTAAGTGGATTAACCATATTGGATTTTGATTTTTAGATTTTTTACTCCATTATGAACAGTTTGGCAGTTTTGATTTCTGAAAGGATAGCAGCCACACATTTACCAAAGTAAATTCTGCATTATGTAATAAATGTAATGAGAATTTCAAATTACCTCAGCTGAGAGCATTGCAGTTGGGTTCTTGAAATGTACATCTTTGTTTAAACTGGGCTGGTGTAGGTACTTTTTTTTTCTATAGCTGTTATAAAGAAAAGTGAAATCAGATGGCTTCTGTGCAATCTCTCTTGTTCTTGTAGTCATGACTGTTTAATGATATATAGCTGCTTCCCAATAAAATTGCCTTTTAGTGAGCCAAAGCAGAAGGAAATGTTTAGTTTTTAAAAATTATGTGACTTACATGTTATGAATTAGAAATGGAGTCATGCTGCTCACTATTCTCTCAATATACTAACTAAGCAGTTCCTAACTTCTTTTGTTCTTTTTTTTTTGTTTTAACTGCGGAGGACTTAATGTGGTACACATCTCTGTTTCAGGAAGCTTTATAAATGCCAATAAAGAAAACATAGTAAGACCATTTGTTTCCGAATGCTATAAATCAGTTCCATTTATACAATAAGCTATGAGTTTGAAGAGGGAAATCTAATGCCAAGCAAAGGTACTGAAGAACTTCAGATTTCCTCAGTAAGCTTCTTCAGGGAGAAGAAAATACAAGAGAGATACAAGAGGCTTCAGTCCTTAAGTCCTAGGAGGTGAGGTCTGTTGAACTGTGGAGAAAATCCCCAAGGCTTATAAAGTTCCGTTCTAAGGCTTGTTCCACAGTTATGTTGGTGGGGTTTGTTGCTTTGTTAGAAATCAGCTGGGCTTTGTGTTCCAGGCAGTACTTTTGCATGGAAAAGTATAGAACAACTCTTAGAATGTTTCACAGACCATTATAAACCTTCAAGCTTTGTTTTTATTGAAAGATTAGTGGATATATTTTTTCCTCTAATTTTTCTTTTACGTTTACTTTGCTTGATAAGTGTTTGGTATATGTTTGCCTTACCAGTTTCCCACATGTACATATGTGACTCATGTAGTCTATCCTGTTAATTGTGTGGGTCTTGCACAGAGCAGCATGAGGAAAAAATTCTCTGGAATTTATGAGCAAGGTGCAGTAGTTGAAAATTTTTGTTCTTCCATTTAACTTAATTGTTCTCTTTCCTGTTGCTTTTGCAAGGAAAAAGTGTCTGGTCCTCTGAGTTTTGGTATAGCTGCGGCTGATTTTCAGTGGTAAGGTAACAATTCTAGTAAGGGATTCATTTTGCAAACTTGATACAAGGGGGAAAATGAGAGTTAAGATTTTCTGTTCTTCTCTTTAGACTTTCTCATTTTTTTGCTGTTCCTTGCTTATCCTTCATTCTATGCAAAGAGAAGGAAGTAACTGGTTGATCTAACTGGTTTTATATAGGAGTGCAAACTGTGGTTTGGGGTTTTATGGTTTTTTGTTCATTTGTTTTTTTAAGTTAAACTCCTGCATTAAAGCAGTTAATCACAGCAATGTAATTTGATACATTGTAGCAACCAGTGTAGAAATAATTTTTTTTGTAACTGAATGTCTGTCCCCAACCTGCATTTGGTTATTGTTTCTTATTATCATTCTTGACCCATTTTTGATAAATTAGTTACTAATAAGGCAGGGGACCTGGACTATGTGTAGGAGTGGTTGATGACTAAAGTGGAAGAGACAGAATCAAAGATGCTTGTCTTGTACATATTTCAGATTACCACACAGCCCATGAAAGCTTTGCAGTTAGTGTATTCTTACTGCTGGTTTTGATGATTTTATTACGACGTTATCATATGAAAGTTCAAGAATAATTTTCTCAACTCAAAACACAAAGCTGCAGCTTCTCATTCAACAATAGAAGTTGTGGCTTGAGCTCATCCAAGATTGTGGAGAAAGAAAACTCTCACATCCTTGTGTTTTGATTTATACTGAGAGACACAACTTGGCCACTTTCTTAAGTGACTGACAGAATTTGGATCATACTGCACAGAGCTAGTCTTCCTCAAGCCATCAGTCTGCTGTGAAATATTAGGAGTATGAACATCTTACCCTTTGAGTTATGTAGAAATGAGAGTATTTATTCTTTTCCTACAGTCTTAAAACCTGTACCATCTTGGATTGTACTTCTAATGCCCAGTCAGTTGGATGATAGATAGGAAGGAGGCTTGTGTGCACACAAAAGTCCTCAGTTATCTGCTTCTAGTTCAGTATATTTTCATATAACAATGGAATGATTTAGGTTGGAAGAGACCTTAAAGATCATCTTGTTCCAAGCCCTCGCCATGGGCAGGGACACCTTCCACTAGACCAGGTTGCTGAAAGGCACATTAAACCCAGCCTTGAACACTTCCAGGGACAGAGCAGCCACAGTTTCTCTGGGCAACCTGTTCCAATGTCTTTCTATCCTCACAGTCAAAAATTTCTTTGTGATATCTAACCCTACCCTTGTTCAATGTAAAGCCATTACGTCTTGTCCCATGACTAGGATGTGCAGTTTGGCTTTGGCAAGATCCAGCTGATCTTGGGGCTTAAAGTCTCTGCTCTGAAGGAACATGCATGGAAAATATTCCCAAATTCTCTTAGGTGTTTTACGGTTCATTGGCAAGTACATGCAGAGTCACTGAATTCAGAGGAGTTGACACGTTTCATTAAGATGTGAAAATGACCCAAAATTAGGACAGCACATACAAATGAAACCCAGCTATAATGTTTGTACAGGGCGTGTATTTGAGTAGATCAATCACATGTGTCTTTTAGGTACTGTATGGTTATTGTGTGAGTTAAACTTCAACCTAATCTGCTGAAACACAGATAATGTGCCCTTCCTGCAAGGGAAGGAAGATGAAATGAATTTGCCAGTATCCACACTTCTTTACTGAACTCTAACTAAAATATGCATCTGAGAGCAGAAAATTTGAAGGGTTTTTTTTTCCAATGGGAAGGGCATTCTTTACCACCAAGTCTAGAAAATACCTTTCTGAATGTACTTTGCCATTTGTGAGGACCCTGACAAAACAAAAATAACTAAAATTGTTCAGTGTGTGCAAAGTCAGTGTTGTCTTCCTATAAAAGTAAATATTTTAAAAAGAAGATTTATTGTGTCTTGCATCAAAAGCTCCTCAGCTTTGATTTTGTCAATATGTTTGCCTCTGCCTACGTTTGTGAGACAGACTGTGGTCTTCTGCTTATCCCTAAAGAAATATATCTACAGACTCAATATTCACCCTGACTATGCCTCAGGCTTTGAGAAGACCATTCTTATTACTGAGAAAGCAGTGCTGCAGTTTAGTCTTGGTGCTTCATATGGCTGCTGATGTTGTCAACAACAGAGTTCTGCATGTATACCAGGTGGGAATTGTATGAATGAATGACTGAAGGAAATTGCATGCAGGGTTTGACATTGAATGCACCAGAAATCATAGTTCCCCATGGCTCAATCTAGTTTTTAATACTTGCAGTTAACCATTTGTTTTAATGAGAGAACCATTTAAGAAATAAATCTGTAGGAAAAGTGGAAAAATATTATAATATTTGAGTTATGGTCGAGTGTTATTAGAGGGTTTTGGCAATGACTGACAGAAGAGAGTTTAGAAGCTTTGTCACATCTGGCATTGCAACAAGAACTGACAGATTACAGATCAATGGTATCAGGGAAACAAACTACTTATTCCTATTTTTTGCATTTGTTAACAAAGGGAGTGAGTCTGATCCTTGGACCAACAACCTGGAATGCTGTTCTGTCTCCCTTCCTGTAAAGGAAGCCTGCCTCCTCAGAGAGCTGCCTGGATACTGTTTCAATGCCAGCCAGTATCATGGAGGTAAAGGGAATCTTAACCTTAAGGTTTTCATTTGCAACGTTAGATGCTGCCTGCATTTCCCCATAGTGAATTTCCAGGTGCTCATGCAAGGTGGATTGAATTGCAGCATGACCAAAGAGGTTTTACAGATTTGAGGCAGCTAGGAACTATTTCTTCCATATCATTTATGCAATAGTAACTATTAGCCAGCACTGTAGTACAGCCACTTCGTATTTAATATTTGTTGATGGAATGGTCCAAGGGGTTAGGAAAAAGCAGCATATACCACACTCCAAGTGGTGCATATTTTGTTGTTTGGCAGCTTTCTATGAAGGCGGTTCTGTCAGGTAAGCAAAGTCAGATAGCTGATTCTGAGCTAGTAAAAGCAGACTAGTGGTAGCTCCTGACTCCCTAGAATAGGAAAGGCTGTTAAACACAACCCTCTGAGAACCAAAAAAAAGCAAAGAGTTATAATGCTTCACATTTTTGTAAATCAGGGAGTAGGGAACTAAGGATATGCTACGGTTTTGAAAAATTGACCTTTCCAGGCTGCCCAGAGAGAAGCCCATGTGAAGTTTGGCAAAGGCAGCTGGATTTATAGAACTAAATAAAGGTACCCTGATTTATATAACTTAGGTTCCCTGAATCCATGAGGTTCCTGAACAGTAAGTGCAGTATTATCAATACAGATATATTTAGCATAAGCAACAAAGTGGCAACTGGATGTAAATAGAGCAACAGTAAGACGTAGTAGCAGTTCTGAGCAAATCAGGGGATTTGGATAAGAATATTAGCTCCTAAATGGGAAGACATAAAATGCAAACATTATTCCACAGAATCAGGTTGGAAAACATCTCTGAGATCATCAAGTCCAATCTTTGAACACAACCTTGTCAACTAGACCATGGCACTAAGTGCCATGTCCCATCATTTCTTAGACAATTCCAGGGATGCTGAGTCCACTACCACTCTGGGCACTCCATTCCAATGTTTAACAACCCTTTATGTGAAGAAATTCCTCCTGATGTCCAGCCTGAACCTCCCGTGGCACAGCTTGAGGTCATTTCCTGTTGTCCTGTCACTGGTTGCCTGGGGGAAGAGACCAACCCCCTGAGTACAGCCTCCTTTCAGGCAGTTGTAGAGAGCAGTGAGATCACTTTCTCAGGAGAATAAAGACCATGAGAGTGATCCCAAACACTACTGAGTGCAGGTGTCCAAGGAAGTGCGTGGAGGAAGGGAAAAAAGGGCTTCAGGTTTCAGCTTGTCATGAGGGAAGCCAACCATGTGAAATGTTGGTTGTACAATTAACCTTTATGTAAAAATGTTTTCCCATCTCCTGCAGCAGTTTTCTGTATTGTAAGTTATTGCAGGGTATTAAAGTACTTAAATGATGCTTTTGTTTAAAAAAAAAAAGGCGTTTCAGAATTACAAGCAAATCACCAAGTTGATTTCTGGTTCATCCATAGGTTTTGGTTTACATGCTGTACCATGGGTCCAACACTACTTAACTGCTATAAAAATATAGTAGAGAAAGTGGCTTGAATGGTAGACTAGAGCACTGAAAAGTAGTCATCAAAACTGAAAGTTTTTCTGGAAATAGAACTGGAAAATATTTAGACTGCATGTTGCTCTGTGCTCAAGTAGTGGGTGCCAATAAAAATGAAGGCAAACAGAAGACTGCCTTATTTTTGACAATAGGAGCAGGAACAGATGTGTTTAACAGTTTTCAGCTAACTTGAAGGAGGCTTATTATGAAACTACAAAAATTTGAGGAGTACAGAATTCTAAAGAAAATGAATGAGTCATAACTAGGCTTGCCAGATCTGTCTGGACCCAAATGCAGACTGAATAGCACATTGTCTGCAGTGTGCTCAGCATGAAGGACCTGCAGAGTGCCACTGCAGGCAAAGGTCTTGCAGGTGGTTCCTCTGTCCTTACTGGACTCTGGCCAAAACAGTGACTATGGCGTGTTTCCCAGAACCTGCCAAGTAGGCAGGGCTGGGCATTCGGGGGACCCACTGCACTCTGACTGTGATGTTCTTCTCCTGAACTCAGTCAGTAGTTCTGACTGCCTTGTACTGGCCAGAGGCTTTGCAGGCAAGCTGAAATCTCCTCTGCCCTGGCCAAATGTGACTAAGTAATCTAGTTCATGAAAGAAAAGATACTCATTTGAAACTAAAATAGAATAGGGAGACATCAAAAGTCATTACAACTGATCAAAACCTGAAGGACCAATCCTCTAGTTGTGGAGGTGTGAAGCAAACTGGTGAGAGGCCAAACTGAGGCATAACTGAGCCTGTGACTCACAGGAAAAAGGTTACATGTCCTCTGTCTCAGTGATGTGGTCTTTGTGCTTGGCATTGAGTCCCCCAGTTGCCCAGGGTACTGATGCATCACTGCTGCCAAAAATAGAGTGTAGAGCAGAGGCAATGGGCTTAACACTGAAAAGTTTTGCTTCGAAAAGCAAATGGACTTACCTTCTTGGATAATTCCTTCTTTCTTCCTCACTCCTTGGTCTTCTAAAGGTATCTCAGCAGAACTCCTAATGGTTCCTTCCATGTTCCAATGCCAGGACTCCTGGGAGCCTCAGCCACACCTAACTCAGCTTCAGTGCCTATTCCATGGTTCCTTTCTGGGGTTACCAATGGTGGATACAAAGGCTGTTGCTGAAATTGTAGACTTAGAAAGAAATGGCAACTATTATGCACAAATTCCCAAGTTTTGCAGAAAAAAATTCATGTTTGCTGTTTACAGCTGCCAGTTAGAAGCCAGTTTCAATTGCATGGAGTAACTGTAAATCTAAAACTAAATCTGTATACCATAGAGCAGAGCTAGTTTTCTGAGATACGTAATTCTTAAGGATAGCCTCCAAGAAAATCTATGCCTAAAAGATCAACACTAAGTCTCCTGTGAGGGGCTACTGTTTTCCTGATATATTGAATTTAGTATTCTGTGTTTTATTAACCATTATATGGAAACCTATAAATTACAGTATTATATTTGGTACCTTCTGTTCTTCTAGCACTAAGGCAATTTTGTGAGAGATTGCACTTCAGCTAAATAATTCAGCTGTTAACATACTGTCATATTTAACTCAGTTAACTCTTCTAAATGTCAGGTGAGTTCTGATTAATTGTTATTCCTCATTTTCTTGATTTGTTCTACAACCTGTCTTGTTGGCACTTCAATTTAGACATATCCTCCCAAACAGGATTTTTTTGTTTGTTTTTACGTCTCTTTTTTTTTTTTAATTCCACTATGAGGATCTCTTGAAGCTTCTCTAGCAAATGCAGATGAAGAAGAATCACTTAACTGTCTACAGTGATTTTATCTTTTCTAAGCACTATTTTTATACCTTGTTCATCTGTTGGCTTTGCAGGCTCTTTGGCAGTTTTCCTGCTCCTGGTGTGTCTGAAAAGGAATTTATTATTAGCTTTTATGCTTCTTATGATTTGTTTCTCAAGCTTTCTTGGCCTGATTTTCTGTTTTTCACATTTAACCTGTCAGAGTTTTTGTTCCCTTCTCTTTTCTTTATTTGGCACGACTTCAGCTTCTTGAATTTTGCTCTGAAACAGTGGACAAAATGGGGGCTGATTGATTTATCAGGCTCTGGCTTTGGGCTCTGTTAGCAGTACAAGTGCCTGTGTTGGAAGAAGGAGTTCAGTTCCACTGACTTTTCATGTGACTGCTTGAGGTTCTGGTACCCCACAGCAGCCAAACAGATGGGAGCCCTGGGAATGGCCAGGCTCTGCAGGGGGAACTCCTGGTACTGTTCAGCTGCTGTGGCAACCAGTGCCAGTCAAAGCAAAGGCCAGTAGATCTAAAAAAAAACAACAAAGAAACACTGTGTTGTAAACTGCATCCTTTTGCAAGACTTTGTAAGTACTTCATTGCACACACAGCAGAACAAGCAAACAGGAGTATGTCCCTGCCCATTGGAATTCCTACCTTTAGCACTCTCAGTTGCTGCCTTACAGCAGCCCTTGTTGCTGCACATCGGTGAATAATGAGTCTGAAAACAGACGCCACACATGGTGTTTATCACCCAGTTTCATAGCCAGTTTCTTTCCAAACTGCGTGGTTACTCTACAAAAGTAAACAGGTGGTTTGTGACGTCGTATAATCCCTGCTGTGGGAATAAGTAAATTATGTGTAGTGGTTTTTAACATGAAGAAAAGTTTATTAATGTCTTCTGGGGTTAGGAAAGCAGTTGAGTAAGTACAAAACAGTTAAAATTATCCCTTTCCTCATAGGCAAACTTTCTGACACTCCTATATTTGTCTATCCCAGAAATCTTAAGGAAAAGACCCAAAAACGTGGGCATCTTTGCCAAGTGTCTTATTGGAAAAAGACACCAGAAGTTTTTGTTTATATATGCACCTATAAGAGTGAAACATGTTTAAAAGGGGAATGGTTTACACCACTTGAAAAGAGAGAACCTCTGGAAGAGAGGGCTGATGTCAAATATTTTCTACTCTGGATTCGTCAGCAGGGTTCTGGCAGGTGCCTTTACAAAAATAGTGCACATACTTGTGAACATTCAAACATCCCCGTTGAGAGATGGCATTTCCACAGACTTGTTTGGGTTTATTCAGAACCTGAACTGTTTTAATGGAAAACACAGAATATGCTCAATGCTATGGAGGGCGATCTTTTGCTCTGGATAAAAACAGTGAATTGCCAAAGCAGACTAAAAAAAATCTGGGGGGGAAAAAGAACAACACAAAACCCACCCAAAATACAAATTCCATGTCATGTAGTTAAAGTAGCTGGGAGATGTGGAATCCCAGGTGAAGCTGATGTTTTACTGGCACTCGTGCCCCAGCAGACAGGGAATGCTGCCAGGTTAACCAGGAAAGGTGCCACCTGACACTGCTGTGCCAGATGTGCCCAGTATGGTGCTTGCACTGGTAAAGGGCTTTGGAAATTACAAAAGACACTGCAGTCTCGAGGCATTTAAGCATAAAATAAATCAGTCCTGAATAGTTCTAGGGAGGGTTTTGGTACGTACTTCTGACTGTCTGGTCGTAATTGGAGACCAGCGGTTTATGTATCCCAGGCACTTGCGAAGACTGAATGTTGGCTTGTTCCAACAGTGAAACAGACTTTAGTCTTGCTCCAGGAGTATTAAGAGTTTTAGGTCTTTGTTTATGGAAGGTCATTATTAGCTGAAACTGGCTATATAGGATTTATGCTTGCTATTAAAAGGGCTGGTAAACATTTTGTCACAAGATTAAAGGTCATTGTTTTCAAGCACATTGTCTAGACCATTTGACAAAAATGCAGAGGAGAAAAGGCTGCAGCGGAGTTTATGTACATGTCAGTCTTATAAAATAAACAAAAACAAACTAAAATATCTGTCTAGTTTCAGACAAAACGTGAACTGCAGTAACCAGAGCTATGTTCAAGGATGCAATTCAACAGTAAAACAAGTAAAAGAATCAAGAGTGGCTGAGGCACCATGTTCTCAGATACAGCAACCACGGGGGAGATGTGAGTTCTCAAGTATGTTTTGGTTTTAGGTAGAGAGTGATGTTCCATACCCTTTTAACAGGAAATAGTTTTAAAAGCATAAATATCAGTCATTTAAGGATTGAAAACTCAAGTAGAATGCTACAGGCTGTTGTAAATTACTAATAATAGGAAGGGACCTGCTGAGAGTTATCACACCAAAAATGCTGTGAAAGATTGTGTATTTTTCCTGAGAAAGTTATAAAAATATTTTAGTTTGCTTGCTGACCTTACTTTTATTGGGTTAAAAAAACCCTAGACAATACTGAAGCATTCTTCGAAGAATATTGCTCTTTTTTGCCTCAGGCATCTTCCTAGACTGTTCTAGAAAGCACTACAGCTAAACAGGTGATCATGAACATCAAACATGATTTCACTAAAGGTCATATACTTGAAATAGTTTTGTCTTACAGCAGATGCGGTTCACTGGCCTAGTTTTAACTGTTTGGGTTTTGCTATGTAGCTGCTAGAGCCTACTATTCCTTATCTAATGGAATGATTAATATATTTTCAAAGCAATAAGGTGGAGTCAGATACTGGTGCATGTTTAGCATTGTTACATTTCAGAATGGATCTAGTGGTGCTTCAGTTTTCCACTGATAATTTTTGTTCTAAAAGAAATTGTGCTGTTAACCGGTATCAGAGTGACCACAGACCCATAAAGAGAGTAACAGCTACAAGATTGTTGGGGTTTAACCCCAGCTGAAAGCAGGACAAAGATGTACAGTTAGATAAAGTAAAACAAAGACTTGAGGTGTTGTGGTTGGGCACTGTGAGATCATCTGCTACAACATGGCAATGGCTTGTTGCTCTTAGGGAGCAGTGCTATCAGCAGTATCCTCATCCCAAAGGAACACATACCTCAGACACACAGGTGACATCCCAGTACAGGAGGGAAGGAAGGGATGCTGAACTGGCTCTTTTTCCAATGGATATCTCACACAGATATCTATATATATATACAGTTAACTGTACCCCATTGAGGCAACTGAGCCCCAAGAGACAGCAACACAACAGGGAACTGTTACATTTTCTCTTTCTTAAAAACAGTGTTGTAATTTGCAGATTAACACACCACAGTATCTCAGGGACTCTGCAGTCCCAGTACATTTTAATTAGCACTTGTGATGTTTTTACAATTACATACTCGATTAATTTTCACTGTTAATTCTTGCTTGTGTTATGTTTGGCTAGGAAAGGAAAATACGTGTAGGACTATGCTTTTGAGCTTCTGGCCTGAACCATCTGGAACAGGTTATTGCATAATCATGTTATGAGATGGCAATTACAATTCAGACACTGAATGATGCAGACCTCAATTGATAATCTAAGGTAGTCCATCTTTGAAAAATAACAGGGAACCCTTCCCAGATACCAGAAGTTTGCAACTGAGATTCTTTTGTGGGAGGTGGAAGAAACACGCCCTTGTCTTTCTCAGGCAGAATTAGGATTTGATACCAAGTTTCCCATATGCTTGGTGCTATTGATGTGGAAGTAGGGTGAGATGTGTGCATTTCAAATCCTTGCCTGTCATGTGTTGTATTAACATGTGATGATTTAAAAGCTTGCTTATTTGGCAGTCTTCAAGAACACTTTAATCAGTCTCCAGAGTCAGGAAAAAGCCCAACTAGTGAATCTCCTGAAGCTTCGATGCTATCAAAATGCAATTGTTCCTGCAAGTGCCCAGAAGTTGTGCTCTGAGTGTTACCATTTTTGCTGGTAAAAACATTTGGTTCCATCAGATCTGGTAGGAGCAAAATTAATGTTTTTAACATAAAAGCTTGGACGTGCAGGGCCTTAAATGTTAGCTATTGGCAAATTCCTTTAATGAATTTTGGTCTGTGTGGCTGGGTAAATGATGTCTGTGACCTGGCACTTGGAATGATTCTGGGCTCACAGACCTACTGTCGTACAGATTTGTGTGGTTTGACTCTTACTGCTGTTTGACAATGTTCTTGAAAATGTTCAGAAAGGGTGAACTTTAAAAAATCACATGAACATCCAAGAAGGGTGTTTGACAGATGTAGTTCTGGAGAAATGTCAGACCAATATCAGGATTAAAAAAGGAAATGAAGTGTTGTAAAAGTTAGTAGATGAGGACTTGTTTTTGTGAAGCAGATTTTCTGTTCAGGAGTGCTGAGTGTAATTAAGTCTTCTTAAATTCCGTGACCTATTTACAGCTTTTGTTTTAGCATTCAGAATCCATCAGATTATGTTCTCCAGTGCTGAGGGTTCCTCTTCTTTGGGTGCTGTGCATTATCTGCAGGATCATAGATCAATTAATACATTCAGTCATTTCATCCAAGGAGGGACAGTTCTGTACCTTCTCATGAAGACAAAGAAATTGTCAAGTTAATCTAAATAAAGTAGTGGATTTTATAACATGAAGGGATTTTTGAGACCATCAAAGTGAGAGCATGGCTATACCTAAAGTTTAGCCACCAACTTAAGCATAAATGGTGAAGGTGTTGAATGGCACAGGATGTTGAAAGATACATTGAATTGTCCGGTTTTTATAGGGTGAACAAAAGGGGGTTTATGTACCATAAATGCCTTCCTTTATGCAACTCTATATCAAAAGGAGTTGTGAGAAGGCTGTGGCTTCATGTCATTGTTTTGTGGCTGATGGTAGTTACAGAAAGGTACTGCAGAAATTCCACTTAGCCGTAACTTCAAATCCTCTTATTTTGGAAAAAAACGAGTCACCATGCTGTAAACTAGCCCAAGTTGTGGTTTGGTACACTTTTTATACTCTGGTTTTTATCCACTCCAGCTGTCAGATGGAGACAGGAAAAATCAAAACATTTGTACAGTATTTCTTCTTAAGGGAGCCCCTTAGGTGGTCAGATCTGGATTCACCTCCTGTCTCCAGGGCTGGAGCACCTCTGCCAGTTGGCTGGTGAATCAGAGCTCTGAGGTAATTATTTGGGAGCAGACTAGTGCTGCACTCATGCAGTGATTCTGGTATGTGTACAATGATTTTACCATGTGATGGTAGAAAAATTCAGTGGATTAACAACTGCAGTATCATCATAAGAAGGAAGCTCTTCACACAGTTGGATGCTCAGAGCATCCACTTTGATGTAAAACTGTTTCTCATGGTTTCAGTACATCTTCACATACCTAACTTACAGTAAGAACTGCTACTCTTAGACCTGTTATCTCTCCACATTATTGAGAATATTTAGAAATACTGGTCTTTTGGAGCAATGAGAATACTCACTGTTAACCTTTTGCCACAATGAGAATTTGCCTGGTCTTTGCTTTCTATCATCTCTTACCTGTTTTCTGACCCATGACAAAACTCCTCTCACAGTATGCCCAGCAGCTTCTTCAGAAGTCCCCTGTGTGAGTTTTTGCTAAGCTTTTGGGAAATTTATTTAAAATAAAGTAAGTTGGTTCTTGTTTATCTGCAAGTGTATTGACACTGTTTAAATAATTCTAGGTAAGAGTTTAATTTTCAATGCAGTGCAGTGATGCAAGCAAGTCACTGAGAAACAAACTGTCAGAAATGGCACTGAGCCTCTGGTTCTGTCATTTTTGAAGGTAGTTTGGACAATTACAACCATTTAATGAGGTACAGAACTCTTGTGCTTCCCATTGACTCTGATACAACATGGGGGGCTCAGCAAACCTGAAGCAGCTCAGTCTTTGTATCTCAAGCTGGGTGTCCATGCTTAGAAGTTAGTCTTATTAATATGTGTTGTATCAATTATACTTCTCTGTTTCTCAATCTGTTACAGAGAGATGTATGATACTAATTTCAGGTTCCTTAGAAATAAAGTTTTCTCAAATGGGACACTCAACAGAAATTCAAAGTAGTTGTTTAATGTCCATGTCTGTATTTAATTTCAGTGTGCATCTTTGGATCTAGCATAATCTTTGCAGCATCTGATTGCTTACCTCTCACATCCCATAAATGTACTGCTTGACCAATCTACTAAAGCTCTGCCTTGTGGCAAAGTTGCAAAACACCTGAAAAAGTACTTTATTTCCATCCTCTTCTGTCATAACTGGACATCTACAAGTTATGCTTTTCCTGAGAAATATTTCAAATCATAAACTGCTCGCTTAAGCATGGGGTCAATTTAAAAAGGGCCAGTGTTTGCAGACAAGCCATTTGTTTTCCTTTGAACATTTAATTTGTTTATTCCTGTTTTCAAATAATCCCCAAGCAATATAGTTCCCGTAGCTGCGATCGTCATGAATTCGAGTTATTCACCTCCCAGAGGGTCAGACCTTTCATCAGTATGCCATTGGCACAGAGCAGTGAGTGTTGCATATTCATTGTCCAGCACACGGGCTAGAGGGCCTCCAAAAAGCCTGACTTTTTTTGTTCTCAGAGCAAGGAAAACAATCCCTTCCCTTCTCCAGTCCCTTGATAAGGGTTTCTGTCCAATAACGGTGCTCCCTGCTCTGAGGCACATTTAACTGTGAAGTTTGCAGCGGGAGAGGCTTTCCTTCAAGCTGTTAGTGTTTTATCCTGGCAGGCTCCTCGAGGTTGTTGTGAGGAGTCTAGCCAGTTGGTGAGCTTTGTAATCTAAACCAGCTGTCCCAGGCTGAGGCCCCCATTTGCATTGTTTAACATACTTAGAAAATGAAGTGTTCATTTTTAACATTCCTCCTCCAATTGGTTTAATGCTGAATTACAGAAGAGAACTAAGCAAAACCAGGTGCTTTCTCTGTATTCTCTCCAGTGTCTGAGGAGGTACAGACGGCTCCCGATCTTCTCCATTACTTGCCATTTCATTCTTTGGACTATAAATGACAGAGGAACTGAAGTGCTAGCAGAGGGTAATGGTTGGAAAAACTTTCTAGTTATTCATCAGCAAAGACTCTATTTTTTTTCCACCTTTCTCAAACGGTTTTGGACATGCAAGGATTAAGAAGGTAAGTGGTATGCATGAAACTTCTTTACTTACTGACAGGAAACCTACTTGTGGAAAATAGCTGTGGCAGGGATTCGATATGCTAATCCACTTGCTAAAGCCATTTGCAAAGAGACAGAATGTCAATGGTCAGAGGTGGGGAAAGACAGTCTGCCTGTTATTAAAGCTGCGCTGTCTCTGAGTTCCTTCTTGGTCTGTGCTTATACTCTGCACATCCACGGGAGTGCTGAACTGCGACAGCAAACAATCCCACTGGCTGCAGTGATTGATTGAAGCTAATTAGGTACTCTTGCAGAAGTTTAAAATAGTTTAAAATATTTTGCCTGCTGGACAAGCTACTGTGACCAGCTGCATATAGCGTTGATAGGCTGTGCTGCATGTCTGCTAATGATTCTTGAGGGGATTTGAGATCTAAAATAACAAGCAAATTGACGTGGTTGTTGCAGGCAAAACATGAGGCAGTAAGGTCACACACCCCCACCCCTCAAGAGAGGAAATATCATCTTGTAACAATGGAAACTAAAGACTATCTAAAAAGGTTTGAGTTTTGTCTGACCAGTTTTACAGGGAATTTTGTTAGTATGCCCTGTCCTGCAGCAATGTGCAGCATAGCCCAGTTGCTAGGTATGTCAGCCTTCAGCTATAACCTGTTGTATTCTCTTCCAGTGCTGTTCTTGCTATATGCAAAGTGAGCACAGCAGTACACACTTTAAAATCCCTTCCAAAGATGTGAGGAATCAATAAATTAAATGCAAGCCTAAATGGATGACATTGTAGCTTGAAAGCTTTGCTGCAGACTCTAAGGAAAACTCTGCAGAACTTGCCTTTTCTTGTCACTCAAAAGCTGCCAATAAGCACAATCTGTCTTCACAGCACTATGAACAACGATTTTAGGGTTTATGTTTACTTTTCAGAGCTTGTCCCTGTCTCCTTATTTAAAACAAATTTGTTCCAATGTGTCAGTCATTGTTTTTGTGTGGTTTTGTCTGATGCATTTGTAGGTCTTGCTCAATAGCTCTGTGTGCACTGGAAATCAGAGACAGCTCTAAGAGAGAAAGTTGGCAACTTGCTTAGGTAGTAGAACTAAGGCTACCTAAAATATCCCCAGTTTCCTGTACTGGTTTTGTGGGAATGTATTGTATACAATTGGCATTCAGAACTACAATCCAAGATAAGCAAGGTGTGGGTCTAATATTATTGAGAAGTTTTATATAAGGCAGCAGCAAAACACTGAAATACATAGTACTTAGAAAAAAATAATTTCTGACTGTCCTTTCCTGGTTTTCTATCTCTTAATAAATTCTTGGAGGTGGAGGTTACTTGACCAGAATTTTTATGCTCTAGATAAGGAACTTCAAAAATAGCTGTAAAGCTCTGTTAATGAGGGATCCTCTTCTTTCAGTTGTGATGGAGAGACCCAGTAGGTTTCACTAGGTGAGAAGATGATATACCTGGGGAAGGGTCCATTGAAGAGAACAGCTTCTGGTAGCTGGTGGCCTGGCACAGTGTGTCTACTTCCAAACCCCAATATATTTCTCAAGACTGAGTAAAGGGACAGAATCTGCTCCCAAGAAAATGGATTAATCTCAGATACAGTCTCCTGGGGCTGAAATGCGGTTTAGTGGTTAGAGCAACTGGCTTGGATTCAGGACCTCCTGCATGACATGCCTGCAGCCCTGCCAATGTGTCACACTGTGAGCTTAGGCAGGCCCTGTGCTTTGGTGTAGCCATCCATAAAATGTGCACAATGTGCAAGAAAAACTTTCATATTCCCAAAAGAAAGGTGTCAGAGAGGGGCAGAAATGCTTTGTTCAATATTGCACACTTGTTCATTTAACTGTTGTTGCATGGGGTGTCATAAAAATTAAATTAGTCTATAGACATGTACAGTCTGATTCCAATCCCAGTTGCATAAAACCATAGTAAAATCAGTGACTCTGAGATCTGAATCTGGCCCACAGTTGTGTTACTCCTTCTCCAGAGGCCAAATTTATGTTAGCAAAACTGTGGAAAACCCTGATGTGTCACTAGAAATTAATTTATCCATATGTATTTAATTCTATGTAATGAGCCTGGATATCAGAAAGTTTTCAGCCTATTTTCTATGCACATTACAGGATACTGACTGCTTTCACATTGGCTGTCTGCCTTTCAAGCCCTGGAAAAGCACAGGTGAGAGGTGCATGCAGAGATGCAATGTACTGTTTTGTACTGAAGTGCTATATGGCCTGAAACTTAGCTGGCTAGCAGGTGGATAGGAAGCTCTGTGGTCTGGGGTTTACATGAAAAGGAAGCTGTGTGGTCTAAGGGTTTAGGGAGGACTTGGAGCCAGCAGGATTCTGGAGTTGGACATGGATGGAATTTATTGACTCATCATTGCCAGCTCAGAAAAATATCCCTGTAGAAACCTGGACCTTACTAAAAACCCGGTTCTGCCTTTAAACTGAACACTTCTGGAAGAGAAAACAAGAAAATCCATCACACAAGAGCAGAGACCACTCAGTTCTGTTGTGGGAAACATCCACACCCGAACGATTCATTCATATAAAAAGGCATTTTCTGTGTATAGCAGGATCTTGTCTTAAAACTGTTTAATTTTAGACTGTGAACCTGAATGACTGTATCCTAGTTTTCATTTTCAATTATGCCTAAAACGATTCCTCTTCAAGAGGCAGGGCTTTTGAGGGTGGGTGAAAGTGAAGCAGTCCAGTTCTTGAAATAGCAGAAGCATTAGTTCTTTGTGGGCTTGGGCTCCATATGAACTTTAAATTAGGAAAAACAGTTCCCAAAGGCATGTTAAGTTTGGATTTCTAGTTGATAATCCAGATATGCTCAGTGTCCAGAGCTGTGTTTCTAAATACCTTTGCCAAAAGCCTCTGAAATGTTGTTGGTTTTGTTCTATTACATTGCAAATTTCCTGCACATGGCACACTTAATATTTTTGTGAACATTGGATCTGTATGGGAAATGCTTTCCATGCCCCTGGAGAATTTTTGAGATGTCTTTAAGGATTTGGTTTTATAGTTTTAAAAATACTGTTTCCACTGCAATTTTTATAAAACCATCTTGTAACATAAATTGATTTTCAAAGTCTAAGCAAAAAGCAACCTGAAACCAAAATGACAGCAACAAGTTTTTTCTGAAGATACTGAAACCAGTAATTTCAACAACATTGGAATCTTTCCTAGAATTAAGTTCTAGAAAGTTGTTGAAATCAGTTCTACAGTAGTCTCCTTGCTTCTGAATCATCATTTATTGTCCAGAAGAAAATAATTTTGTTATATCAACTTTTCCAGCTCACTTAGATGTAGTGTATGTGCCATGGAACAAAATGGAGAACAAAAGGTAGAGTATGTACATTCTTTAAAACATGAGGCTGTTTATACATTCTCCCATCAGAATATCTTGGCTTTGCACAACATGATACCAAAATATTTTGGAATGCCAAAATAACTGAAGGCAGAATTCCTCCATACTTGTTTGACACTTCTAGCAGTGTTTTTGTGTATTCATGTGTGCAAGTGGTGGGTGCAGTCCAAACAGTGCCATGTGTTTCACTTCATGTCCTCTCCCTTGCTCCTGCAATGATCCACTTCCACTGACTCACGCCTCTAGCCCCTTGTCTCCCATCTACAACTTACTGCTTTTCCAAGCATGAGACAAGTACTTTACTCTTCCACCGATTTCTTCCATAAAGTCCAAAAAGAAGTGTCTTTATCATTAAGAAACAACAAAAAAGAAAGAATCTTGAACGTACTCCATGCCTCTGCCCTCTGGTTACTGTTTTGTGGATATCTCTTGCTTGCATTCCTTAGTACAACCTATTTACTGCCAGGATCCTGTGCTTGTGTCAATTGCTTGGCCTGTTGCTAAATTGCTGGAGGCCAAGTCAAAAACTAGGGAGAGCAGGGAATCGTTTCAATGAAGTTTGACACAATCAGCACCAGGCCTCTCCCTGGTTTAGAAATGCCAGGGATCACTGAGGAGGTGCTGAAGACTCAAGGCTGCAGCCCTGACAAAGATCAGCACCACAAAATAGGAAAGAACAAGGCCTCCACTAACCTTGCATGCCTAGAACATGTGCTGTCTAAAGATTTATCCTCTAAAAATTACAAGGTTTGGTGTAAAGGAAGAACCTTTTTTTTATTAAGCTTGTTATGTTTTAATTGTGGTTCCCGATCAGTGAATGGCTAATGTGTTGTGTACTGAATGGGCTGTGTGGGGAGTGTTAGAGAGGTAGCGAGTACCTTTCAGCTTAAACCCCCTGTTCTGGCAAAAATGAGACCCCAGACTAAAAGACTGTAACTTCTGTGTTAACAACTGGTATGGAGCCCATAACACACTGTGCATTGGAGACCCCAATGGGAGAGGAACAGCCTGACACTCTCACAACCCGAGCAAACCCCCTCCTGAGCTAAGGGGCTGGCCTGTGTGCTGAGGCCTCAGGTTCATGAGGCTGTCCTTTGGGGAAGTGACTTGGTTTTGATGTACTGTATAGTGCTGAACAATTGTACTACTAATAATAATCCAAATAAGCATTTGACTCTGCAACCCTCTCATTTCACAGTCACTGAGTGTCCTTTTTTCTCTCATTTTAGCAACAATGCACTAATGGGTTTGACCTGGACCGTGCCTCTGGGCAGTGCTTAGGTAGGACTTTAATTAAATCAATACATTTAAATTTGGGTTCAGAAATCCTGAATTTATTGAGTTAACATTGTGCTGGTCTTAGTATGTTTTAGTTAAAAAGTTCTTGTTGTGTGACAACCATGTGTGTTTGTATATTCGTATATACAAAAAATATGTGTATATATAAATATGTGTGTGTCTTTACATAGCACAAGTATATACTGATCTTTGACATCATTGAGATACTAACAGGCTGTCAGTTCTACTCAAATAGCAGTGATGCATTTTGATAGGAGCTCAGTCTAGTTGCCAAAGGATGAGGATTGTTCACCCTCCTTCTCTTCCAAACTCAGAATTTAATGTCTTTGTTAGAAGTTTCCACTTGCAGGTTTGCATGGTCTTCCACTGCTCAGCATTGAAAATCTAAGTTAATTGAGTTGAGGCACTATAGGAAAACCTGCATTTTGTCCAATAGCATCTTTTTATCTCCAGGGCAGCATCTTCTCCATGCACAAAGTCACTCAAACACAAAGGGAAAAACCCACAGCAGCTTGCTTGCCCTGTCATAATCTACTGCTGCTGTGCCCTGAGATTCAGGTAGATGCTCAGTTTGGCTAAATCAGTTGTATCTTTCTAAATTTAATTCAGAAACAATCTCAATCAAAGCAAGAGAGAGGCCCTAACTGCATCCCCAGAACTGAACATCCCTAACTTTTTTCTGTGGGAAGGAGCTCGAGAGTTCCAAATCAGGGTCCAAGTTTCACAGCTGGGCAAACCAAACCACCAGTGTTTGAAATCCTGATCTGCATGTTGTGGTTTGGACAGACCCTCTAGCAGGAACAGGCAGTAGTTTGCTGCAGCCATGTGTAAATCAGCGTTTAAACTGAACTTTTATGGAATAGTAAAGCAGGCTTTCTCTTCTCCCTCTATCCTCTACCAGTGAAGTAAATCAAGTAGATCACAGGATATGTTGAATATAAGGGATGTTTCCTCTTTTAGTGTGATCTAACTTCAGAGTGAGACTCCACAAGGAAGGATTAGCTTTTTTGATAGAGAATATTGATTTTTTTTTTTTCAAGGTTTTGAGAAAAATATGTTAACTGGGTTTTTTTATATGTTCATTAAGGAGCAATCACTTTTTTAACTTTTAGAATTTCATTTCAGATATTGATGAATGTCGGACTATTCCTGAGGCCTGCAGAGGAGATATGGTGTGTGTCAACCAGAATGGTGGCTATTTATGTGTACCCCGAACAAACCCAGTGTATCGATCACCGTATCTGAATCCTTATTCAAATATTTATCCACCGCCCCCAGCACCAGGCCCTGTTCCTAACTACCCTACTGCTACAAGACCTCTGATGTGTCGATTTGGTTTCCAGTTGGATGAAAACAATCAGTGTGCTGGTAAGTAGTAGAAATATTTATTCTATATTTTCATTTATATTAAAGCTTGTCTGACATTGCAGAAACAATTGTCCTGCAGTTGTTCTTTAGTTTTTGCAGCAGTCAAACCCAGTATTTTGAAGTACATCTAAATTTTTTTTGAAGGATACGAACTGTTTGTTTCATATCGTCATCATTCAATGTAAGCTAAAATATTATTTAGTCCTATTATTGAATCAGGAAACCCACTTGCATGACAAACATTTGATGGCAGGTGATTTGTCAGTGCATCAAGGGTATGCCTTTTTTAGTTATCACTAAATATGCTGAGTTGGAAGGGACCTACAAGGATAATCGAATCCAACTCCTGGCCCTGCGCAGGACCATCCCCAAGAGTTACACCGTGAGCCTGAGAGTATTGTCCAAATGCTTCTTGAACTCTGTCAGGCTTGGGGCTGTGACCACTTCCCTGAGAAGCCTGTTCCAGGGCCCAGCCACACTCTGGATGAAGAACCTCTTTCTAATATCCAACCTAACCTCTCCTTGCACAACTCCAGGCCTACCTCCGGTCCTATCACTGGTCACCACAGTGATCAGTGTCTGCCCCTTCTTTTACTCTCATGAGAAAGTTGTAACTGCAATGAGGTCTCCCCTCAGTCTCGCTTCTCCAGGCTGAACAGACCAAGTGACCTCAGCCACTCCTCACAAGGCTTCCCCTCAAGGCCCTTCACCATCTTCATTTCCCTCCTTTGGACACTCTCTAACAGCTTAATATCTTTCTTGTGGTGCCCCAAACTGCCACAATATTCAAGGTGAGGCCACACCAGTGCAGAGCAGACCAGGACAATCCTCTCCCTCAACCAGCTGGTGATGCTTTGCCTGATGCCCCTCAGGACAGGGTTGGCCCTCCTGGCTGCCAGGGCACTGCTGACTCATATTCAACTTGCCATTGACCAGGACCCCCAAGTCCCTTTCCATAGCACTGCTTTCCAGCATCTCATTCCCCAGTCCACACGTAAATCCAGGGTTGCCCCGTCCCAGGTGCAGAATCCAGCACTTTTCCTTGTTGAACTTCATATGGTTGGTAATTGCCCAGTCCTCTGGTTTGTTGAGGTCTCCCTGCAGGGCATTCCTGCCTTCCAGGGAGTCAACAGCTCCTCCAAGCTCTATGTTGTCTGCGAACTTGCTTAGTATCCCTTCCAGTCCTGCGTCCAAGTCATTCATGAAGATGTTGAAGAGCACAGAGCCTAACATGGAGCCCTGTGGAACCCCACTAGTGACAGGTCCCCAGTGTGATGTGACCCCATTCACTGTTACCTTCTGTGCTCGACCCATGAGCCAATTGCTCACCCACCACGTGATGTGTTTATCCAGCTGTGGGCTGGACATTTTGTCCAGAAGGATCCAGTGAGAGATAGTATGGAAAGCTTTACTGAAATTCAAAAAGATGACATCAACTGGCTTCCCTTGATCAACCAAGTGGGTTACCTTGTCATCAAAGGAAATCAGGTCTGATAAGGATGACTTTCCTCTCATGAAGCAGTGCTGGCTGTGACCAATGTCTGCATTGTCTTTGAGGTGTTTTTCAATACTTTCTAGAATAATTTTCTCACTGAAGTGAGACTGACAGGCCTGTAGTTTCCAAGGTCTTCCCTCTCGTCCTTATTGAAAACTGGGACAGCGATTGCCAGCTTCCAGTCAGCTGGGACCTCTCTGGATTCCCAAGATAACTCAAAAATCATCAAGACAGGTTTTGCAATGAAATCAGCCAGCTCTTCGAGGATTTTGGGATGAATCTCATAGATTTGTAGGGATCCGACTTGAGCAGCAGATCCAGCACAATTTCAGTCAACTGAACATGGATCATTCTTGCAGTCTGTCTGTGAGAGAGAAGATGGCCCTCCATTCGAAGCGTTAGGTGTGGCCTGAGGAAATCTTGATTCAGCTCTTGGCTGTATGTGAGCTTGTCTTTGATAACAAAAAAAGCCCAAACTACAGAAGCTATGAGCTTTCAGTAAAGGATTTTGTCTATCTTTAGACTAAGGAACTGCATTTAATTCAGAACTACCCCAGAAAAACACAAGAGCTAAACCTGACTTGTCTTTTGGGCTTATTCTACCCTATTGTCTGAAATTTTTGGCAGGACTTGGTTGCAGATCATGTACTTTGTTTGTTTCCCTAATGAGGAGACCACGAGAGCTTCACAGGAGTTTTGAGAGTCTAGATGTAAATTCAGCTACTTTAGGACACATTTTCTGTATTTGAATCATTGTCCTAATTATGTTCCAAGCTGGGAGAAACATATTTTTTAACCAGCATTCATAGTAATACTGACTGAAAAATTAAAACACAAAACAAACCCAAAAACAAACAAATGAACTGTTTTTTTTTAATGGAGAGTTTTTAAATCCTGATATAACTGAAGAGTTTGCTGTAAAAATAAGCATTTTTGCAATCTGGTCCTTTGAATATTGCCTCTAGTCCTTTTCATCTGAGCAAATTGATCAACCTCAGTTATTTTATCTACTGATTTATAGATTTCCTGGAGTGTTTTCATTTTGCTCACTTTGCTGTAGATGAATCAGGAAATGGGGATATTAGTGGAAACGAACTGCTGAAATGAAAGTAGGAATGAAACCCCTATATTACACTGTCTGGCCTGCTCCATGCAAATCATACTAAACCATACCATCCATCAAAACAGGTGGATTTAGGAAATGTTTTCAGTGAACCTTTCAGCCTGCAAATGCACATATGTTCCTATCCATGCTGGCAAAAATTGGAAGACTAATACTTTATTCAGTCAGGGCTGTTCACTTCTGTCACTTTAACTTTCAAATATTTGAGATTTAATTGTGAGTAAAGTTTGGTCACAAGAGACATTAACAAGAATGGATGTGAAAAGACAGGCTGCCATTTGAGTACCACAGCAAGATGGGAGCAATTTTTGAAAGTCTGCATCAGATTTGAATTTGGGAAGATGATGGATCATTTTTGTGTTAAAGGAAGACAAACAAAACTTAAAGAAAATAAGACCTGTCAGGGGTCTCTGCTGGGGTTAGATTTTCTTTTTTTCTTTTTTTTTTTTTGTGTTTGTATACCTTTTGTATCTCTGTGCCCTGGAATGGAAAGTTTCCCCTAAAGGAAGTGACTCAAGTCCATGTCTCATTGTGGTGGCAATAGAAAGGCCTGATCCCGTTTCCAGGACTCCTGGTGCAGTTAAAAGGGTCTTGTGCAGTTTCATAGTTGAAGGGCTTAGAGACAAGACACCAGAGAAGTTTGACGTATTCAAGGAACACCTGGGAAATTTCTTCCAGGTCATTCAAGAAAGTCCGAATAAGGGGAATCATGGCTTCATGCTATTACAAACTAATTATAAGCATCTCTCTTGTTAATGCTATTTCAGTTGCTCTTTGCTTACCTGATTGCCAGCAGTCAGTGTGCTCGTAGGACACAAAGCACTTCAAGGGCTAATTTTATGGTGGATGATTGGAAAGAGTGAACTATAAGTTATTTTGCCCAGTGTATGAGCCCCTATGTAACTTGCAAGTTTATGTTGGTGTTCAGGCATCACCTTGCAGCACTTTTCATTCCAAATAGAATTAGTTGCTTGTATTTCCATTAGAGATGATAAGAGTTTCCGCTATTGAGTGCAGCAGAACCAGAGATTCTGATGCCAATGTTTCTGAGCAATCTCCAGAAACAGTTTGTAACAGTTTTTAACAGAATACACATTTTTGTCTGGTCTGATATGGAGTTTCAGGTCTGGGCCACATTTTCTATTGCTAGGCCAACAGAAATCTTTACTTTCTCTTTGAATTTCAGTCAAAATAGCTTATTAAACACAGGAACCTTCTTTGGGAGATTGGGAGATTTGCAGCCTCAGCTTTGAAGCACTGAGTTTGTTCAAGAGACTTCCAAAGTGAAACAGGACAAAAATTTGATCTGAAAGCTGTGTGAGATATAACAAGTTCTTTTGGGTTTTTTTCCCTATCTCCCCATGAAATGTAGGGAAGCTGAGAGAGGGTCGTTTTGTCCCAGTCTGGCACTTGGCCTGCCTACCAAGGCCCCACATTCCCTGGCTCTCAGGGAAACATGTGCTCCCATTGTTCACATAACATTTCCTCTCATGGGGCTGATATGTTTCAGCACAGCAAAAAAAGAAATGTAATTCATTCTTCTCCCTTTCAGGCTCTTTTAGCCGCATCCCTTCTGGCTTGAATGGTCGTAGGCAGGGATTAGGTGACCACAATCCATCCCTATCCTGGTCTCCACTCAGTTTTACCAAGACTCTTTCATTTCCAGATCTCATCCTTTGTGTCCTTTCCTGGCCCACATGCCTCTCAAAGACACCTGTCAGTGATGACTTTGCCCACTCCAGTGTCCTCTGCATACTATGGAAGTAGCTGTAGCCGTTTGTGGCAGCAAACAGAGAAATTTTTTAGTGATAATTACTTCTTAAATCTTTTGTGGTTTGATTCCTGATACATGGTACTTTTACCCCTGGAGTTGCTGAGTGCTTTATATTTTGTATGTATAAGTGTTCTGTGTTTTTAACAGCATGAAGTCTCTGTAAACTCATTCCAAAGCAGGTTGGGAATGATTTATAATCACAATTAATGCTGGAATAAAAGACCACATACAGGAAAAAGCAAAGAACATCTAGTGCAAGAGAGCTGCTTGAACTGTTTGTCTTCTAACACTACTTATCTATAAATACAGAATGATTTAGTCATAATAATGACTTTTTCCTCAAGGAACTTAGTCTAGTAACTGTTGGCTGCAGTTTACTAGAGTGAGGGCCCACGTTCTTGCATTATACATTTGTAAGCTGAGAGCTCTTTCCAGTTTCCCTTCACTCCACCTTGCTGTTTCCTGATTTACAATGATCTTCAAAACATGCCTCAAACACAGATCCTTCTGGGTATTGTGGAAAGAACTGTAGTGGGTGGGCTCTTATTTTTTCTTTCTCTCTAATTAACGCAAACTCACAATGTGAGGAGATGATGAAGGTGGAGAGGCATCTAAAGAGGGTTAAACAGAGGAATCAGAGAAAGCAGACCACGAAGACAGATAAGTAGATGTCAGGAAAAGTATAACCATAGGGCAAGATGAGTATGACCTAGAAACAGAGAGAAGGGAGGAGGGCAGAGGAGCTAATTAAACAAAAAATTGTTATTTTTAAAACAAAAACTAAAAGGAAGAAGGGAATGGAAAGATGCTGTCTCCAAGTACAAGAGACATGCCCCATCTGTGCAATATTCATTTGGTTAAGTGTTCCTCATTTCTCAAAGACTGCCACGACCTCCTACATTCCCCACCTGTGGGTCCCCCATCCTACATTCATAGAGTGAAGCTCCTTCCTTCAAAACATTGCATTTGCACAGATGGGTTTTAGATCATTATCGTTTATATTACAAACATACCTAAAACCCACATCCAAGCCTGCAATTGTACTGCCCTGCCTTGTGTGCAACTTCATTAATAACAGCCTATGCCTAGATGAGTTTTCAAGCAAAATGAAAGAAGCAGATGTGCATGTGTGGGGAGAAGAGAGAGAAATGAAGAGACAGAGAACTGAAAGGAGGTGTCCAGGTCTTGCAGCAGGTTCATGGCTGTGCTGGAGATAGAGCCCAGAGTTTCTTATCCAGTGGCTTAGTCACCAAGCCAGACTGCCTCCTCATAGTGACTTTTCTAGTGACCTCTCTGGGCATACAGAAGTAGGGGAAGAAAAGGAGGGAAATGCAGCAAGGAAATTATGCCCTGGAAAGGGTTGTGTAAAGAAAAACAAATGGAATCCACACCTTCCATTGCCTTTTTGAACCCTATTTGTTTCAGCACTGTGTCTTTCTTTTTCCTTTTGGTCTGTGAGACAATCTCTTTTGCTGTTCCAGAGGGCCAGTTTCTGAAGGTTATGCATGATCCCTGTTAGGGAAGCACTGCCATCCTGTCCAAATTAACCAGAAAAGAAGGAAAGACTGCATGAGAGCAGGTTCTGCAAGAGGTTGAGCTCAGACTTCTGAAAGGATATGTAGTTGCTGACATCTCCTGATTAAATTAAGGGCCATGATGTGTAGCCTTTACCTGTACTGTGGTTTTCCTGATGGGTTTTGTACAAGGAAATACAAATTCGAACCTCATGCTGTCATAGCAACAGAAAAGTTGCCTCTGAAGTATCTCAAGAAGAAGTTACAGCTGGTGGCTAAGGCTTGGGATGGAGGATTTTGCATTCAGTTCTTGACTTTGCCATAGATAAGTGTGCCATCCCTGGAGTCACCATCCCTGGAGGTATTCAAGGAACACCTGGGTGTGGCACTTAGTGCCATGGTCTAGGTAACAAAGTGGTGATCAGTCAAAGGTAGGACTTGATGGTCTCAGAGGTCTTTTCCACCCCAAATGATTCTGTGATTCTCTCTAGGTATTTTGGGGCTAAACTGAAACAATGACTTATTTTCAGGATGTACCAAGGATGATTTCACATGGAAATGATAGGTTCTGAGGTAACTTCCTGACAAGTATCATGTAAAGATAAATGAAGAGTAGTAAAAAGGTCTAGTTCAATAGTCCTACAGCAGTGAAGCCCAAGGTGGCACATGTGGAACTTAGTTACTTCCCCAGTGCACTAAACTGCTTGGAAATCAGTGGTTTTAATTGTCTATGTTTCTGCATAGATCAGAGAGAGGGGAAGTCCAAGCCTTTTACCAGTATCTCCCATTTACTTCAGGAATATCTGTACTACAAAAGCTTCCAGTGACTATTTGATCCTGGTGTTTTTCTATCATCACTTATGCTGTGCTCATTTCATGTTTTAGCACAAGTCAAGATGGTCGAACCTTTATTATCTAATGTAATGGGACAAGCTAGGTAAAATAAACATGTGGAAAATACAGACTATGTACATTAAGGCAGAAGAACATATACCAGAGGACTAATGAAAGAAGGATCATTAACATCCTGGAGTACAGATATACTTAACATAGCCCTGTCCCAGTGCATAAACCCACGTTGCACAGCTCCAGATAAACATAACTGTAATTCTTCTAGATCCAGCCTCAGCGCTTTTGATCTGATGGCCTGATCTATTCACAATCCCAACAATCTTCATAAAGGTAATCATGAGTTGATTATGAAATAATAATGGGTAAAAAGGTACGTCTGAAAACACTCAGAGCACCTTCCTTCCCCAGGAAGCCATTGCACCGGCATGGAGGATGGGCTGGGGCTAAGGAAAGCCAGGATTCATCTGGCCACTACAGTAGGGTCCATCAGTAGTCATTCCTACAGAAATTTGACCATCAGTAAAGGTAACCTCTCCCACTTACCATGGAGAATGAGGGTGGAAATGCTGTTTTTCACTGGCGTTAATCCATTAGTAGTGGAGGCATTGGCTTGATAGAAAAAGTGACTATATGTATCAATCTGTAGCAGGGTAAACTGAGCCTTCTCTGGTTTGGGTTGTTCCTGCTTTCACTCCCTCCTAAGTGCAGCATGGGAATAGTACAGTCTGGTGGTGAAAGTACAGGCAAGTGCTTCATTTACTTGTGAAGCTTCTACTACTAACAAAGAAAAGAGTAAAATGAAATTGAACGAAGAAATATAACATGCAAGCCAAGAAGGCCAAGAAGAAAATGGGCATCTCTGTGCACTGGAATGAAAAATAGCAGTCTCTTGAGTATGGCAAAGTGTAAGAGTAAGTGCAAGTCCATCATTCTGCACGTCAGTTCCTTTCAAGCACCACTGACTGACTGTATGTATGTGTGATGATGTGAGAAGTGAAAATAAAATAAATACAACTGTTGTAGAGCCGCAACTGAACTTGAACAAACTAGTCATTCTGGGTAGGTAGCTGGGTAGTCAGCTGGAGACCAAAATGCTTAGACCTGTGATTACAGTCCCCATTGACTTTGGTGAAGATTTTGGAGGACCCTAGAGCAGGAGTTTTTGCAGTGAATTTATTAGGTTTAAGTTAATCTGTCTTGTACCTAAGCCATTGACCATAAGTATCTTATAGTCAGGGAGTCTGGTACCATATCTTCCTCCTGCCAGAATACTGATACCATGATAGGGATTTCCTAGATTTGGGGAGATTCCTTGACATTGTAAGGTCAGAATAGACAGGTGGTCAGATCATCGTCTTATGATTAAAAACTATGGCCATCAGGAGTGTTTGAATTTGCTTCCAACTTTAGCTTGAGCTAAACTGATTCTGTCTGTGGAATCTCCTGTTTAGAGGTGACTACAAGTTTTCTAGTTTCTTCTGTACTGAGCTGTGAGCCACAAGGGAAGCACAGTGCCATATGGAGGGGGACTTCTGAATGAGAAAGGGTCATGTTACAAAATATAACTGGGTTTTATGCAGAGAAGGGGCATAAACACAGAAGGGACAGTGTCTATGTCTTGTTAGATGTGCAGGCTACAGTCCAGACAAAGGAAAATTAAAAGCTCTCCAGACTGTTACCTGTTTCATTATGTGTTTCAATTTTCCCTCTTTCTTGGAGTTGTATGACACTTTGGTATACAAGGTGGCAAGAACCTAGGAATCCCGTCACCCTTAAGCTTTGTAGACTGCAGAGGGAAAGGGTATGCAAGGAAAAGAGGTTTAACTAATTACTCTGGTTTCATGGCCTCTGATATGCTTGGTCTCTGAATTGGGGGTTATCGGCCACTGGGCTCTGAGCCAGGTAATACATAGACTTCAGTTGTCACCAAGGGTTAGTTGGCAGGTTATATCTGACTCAATTCAGAGGAGCAGTAATTGTGCCCAGCCTGCCATATCCTCCGGCATGTGCTGGCTGGGGCACCCCTGCTGGTAATCTCTGAATGATTCCTTAGCCTCACTACTAACAGCAGTTTGATACGTGGGGCTTTGTTGCTGCCTTGCCTTTATTATGTCTTATTTCCAGGGATTTCAGCCGTGCCAGATCAGTTAAAGCCACTATGTACTCATTAGCTCTGTGTGCTCTGGAGCAGATTTCATGAGCTTTCCTTTATTGAACAGTTGTCATGCAAGACACTCTTGCCAACTAGACAATTCCAGAGCTTAACAGAAAATTAAGTCACTTAGCACTGGAAGACTGACAGGCTTCATGAATACTCTTGCCCAGTCCATCGTCTTGGTGGCTTGTTCTTCTCTCACTTTCCTATGCATGTCTGTTTTGGCTGTGGGTGGCAGTCCGTGTCCAGCTTTCTGCTGGGACCCTTGGGGACTTTGGTTGGATGAGTGACACCTTCTCTACCTCCCTGTGGCATAATGTGCAGATGTGATAGGGTGTCTCTCCTTACCTCGAAGGTTTATTTATTTTCAGTGTCTTTCATAGCACCAGCACTTTGCTTAGGCCTATGTTAATTTTTGCATATATTTGCAGCACCCACAGTGCCTAGGGATGGCAGTGTTCTCAATGACTTAAAAGTCATTGTTTTTCTTGGCCTCTCCCTTATATTTTTTGGGTCAGTCTTGTTTCTGTTCACTTGGTTCCAGCCTGAAATTGGCTATGGTTATATGTCACAATCAAGATGGTAAGCCAAAATACATAGAAAATATGTATTCTCTCATTTGCCAATATAAATCAGCCAAAAGGACCGTATGTTTTGCCAGACTCTATAGGCAGTGGTAATGTGCTGGCACTGCTCCTTTGTCTTGTCCCTAAAACACCAGACCCATGACAGAGCTGCCACGCAGAAACAGGAGAGCTGCCTGATGTTGTGTGAAGTTTAACATGCTTTGACCCCTTCATCTACCAACCGAGTGCCTTCCCATTTTACTATTTCAATGAGATGAGAGAATTTTTCAAAGAAAATAAAGCCACCAGAAGATGAGTGGGAGTTACACATCTCCAGCCCACTTCAGAGGAATAGTTTCAGCATTCTGCCTCTTGGCTGGGACATGCTACCTGTTGAGGACAACAAAATGTGCTGAAGTCCATCTTCAGTTTTAACACCAGCAAAACCCTCTCTGCTTTTAGTTCTTTTCAACCATAATTCATGGTTGCAGATGCCCCGTGGTATAAGGCTACACTGCAGTGTGAGGAGAAGGATGGTCCAGATGACAGGGCAGTAGTATAGGTGTCAGGACAGCTGAAATTAAGGTTCACATCCCCAAAGTTTGGTTAAGTTCCTTGCTCACACTGACATACATTCTCAGTGAGAATTTAGCATGTAAATGCCCATTGATTTGGTGTGCAGTCTTTGCCACAGGCTGACAATACAACCTCAGAACTCTTTGCTCAATATAGCTTTCAGAATTGACTACTTCTCTAAGGAATCTCAATATCCAAACAATTAACTGGAAACCCTTGAGGGACCTAGGTTTTCATGCAGAGGCATTCATTACATACTGAAAGTCAGGGTGTGAATGGTGTCCTTATCTGGGCATCTGCAAATTTGAACATGTAAACTGATAACTCTTTCTGGAAAATTTTCTTGTTTTTTCTATGGATCAGCTCTACCTCAATAACGTGACGCTACAGTGAAAGTAATCTGTTCGTTTCCTGAAGCATTCAGATACTGAAAATAAAAGAAGTGCTGACCGTGGGAGGAGGGGGAGAGGAGTGCATCATAAACTTTCAGGGTCTGAAAGAATCCACAATCTAATGCTTGTTCTGAGACTGGGCTGGTTTTTTCTTTTGTTTTTTTCCACAAAAATGATTTTAATTTCTGCTTTGTTATAATATTTGAGCTCATTTCTATTTTCTAATTTTTTTTAATAAAATTATTTTTTTCCATCCAGCCCTTCGAGTAAAAGCAGCATGAGCTTGTGAGCTGGTAAATTACTGGTTGGATCAAAGGCATTAACTGGTTTTGTGGTACAACCCCAACATATCTGTAGGTAACACTGAATGCATGAACAGTAATACACAGAAGTCCAGGAAAGCTACAATTTTGGTCAGGAAATTAAGGGACTGGAACCCAGCAGTAGATGCAAAGATAACCTAACACACGGTCAGCTGGTGGAAGATGGTCAGTAGAAGGCAGTGATGTGAAGAGCAGCACAGCATAAGGCAGTTTCTGACAGTGTTACTCAGACTTCTCCCATAACAGAGAGGGAATAGTGCTTGAATGTGTTCTATTGAGAATGGATCCAACCTACTGACATTAAGTGTAAGTACTTTACCACCACATAAAGGTAGATAAGTTTATGGAAATCTCAGTATAGAACAGCAGTAAACTGGGGGCATTATTGAGGCTGACTTTGATTAAAAGAGTGAAGTATATTGTAAAGCTTACGGTAAAATGACAGCAATTGGAACTGTAAATGACAGAGAAGCAGAAGTTCATATGGTGGGTGGTACAAAAGAATGATTATTGCTGAATAGGGTATAATTTGCTGAAATGAAGGAAAATTACTTTTAGACTGAACATAGTAAAGGCTTTTATGACAGGGCATTGAATCAGGTTATACAAGAATTCACTAAGTATTTTGTAGTGGAGGAACAGAACAAAATGTAACAGCAGAAGCATTTAAAAGCTGCCTGGAACAATTTTTAGCAAGACAGAGTTTCGTACAAGTTGGGGGTGGGATAGATATTGTCAGCTGTAGGTTGATGTACTTTAGAGTCTTTTGATGTATTTCCAGTTTCCAGTGTGCACAGAGGCACAACAGACAACTGTTTGCTTTATCTAACACTGCAGAGAAAAGTTCATAGCATGGATAAGAGCCTCCACCCATTAAATAACAGTTATTGCCACTATGGCTGAGCAATGCAAAGCTGAGGTAGCTTAAATGGGTAGCCTGACATCCCCTTTCCGAAGGAGGAATCTTGGAGCAGTGCACAGTCCGTTTGCCAGACTGCCACTCCTTAATCCTGGAGCAGGAACCAGGCCAGGGAAAGGAGATGTGATCCGAAAGCTAGAGCAGGCTGCTAATTTCCTGCTATTGCAACCCCTGTGGGGAATCCCAAACCCTGCATAGGCTGGGGCAGCCTTGGATCATGCTCATGTTTTTCAAAGGTATACTTCAGCAATATATACAATACTCGTTGCCAGCAAATCACTAAGCACTGCATCTGGAGCTTTATTTCAGAAGCAGACTGAAATTATTTTAATTAAAAGCAGAGCTGACTTTGTGATGGAATAGCCCAGAGCTGTGCATTGACAGCTATCAGTTGATTTCATGCAGTCATCCCAAAAGACTGTAGCATGCCAGCTTTAGTAAGGAGGTGCTCTTCTCCACTAAATCAGTGCTATTTAAAGATACAGTTCTGTAAAACCTGTGTTAAGTTTTTCAGGTAGTGCGTTGCATTTTGGGACAAAATTTGTTCTCATTTACACTTTCAAGGGGTAAATGAAAGTGTAATAGATGTCATAGATGAAAAGTGGCATAAGAGAATAAGACATTTCACAGCATTACACATAAGACTTCCAACACTGCCTATCAATTTTAATTAAAAAAAGTAATGTATATCATCCCATGATACAAAATACCATCACACTCTGCTCCACCAAATCTCAAGGTGACATCAAGAAGCCTGGGACATGAAACCATTTCAGAAATCCCCTGACCTGGGGAGGAACATGAAATGCTGAATTAAGCACCGTCTGGAGTATTTGATTGGAGATGATTAGAAAGACTACAAAAAGTAGGATATTAATCATGCTAAGAATTTGCTAAGCATGCTTTTGTGCTGGAGATTGTGCCTTCTAAAATGGGCCTCCTCCCTTATGTGACTGAGTATGATGAGAGACCTTGTGACAATAAGGGGCTAATAAAGAAAAGTACTATGACAAAGGAAAAAATGTAAATTAAATTTTCACTACAGCAGGCCTACATGATGGAAAATTCACTGGGATCTGCCTTCTGGAGAGTAAAAGCAGGAGTTCGCTCCAGGAATAACCACAGAGATTAAATGTTCCTGCTGGTTGGGAACATTGTCTCTTCTGTTTATTTATTTACTTTTTTTTTTTTAATTACCTAAAGGGACATGGGGGGGGTTTTCAGGCCAGGCTACTTGGAAATGAACCATTTGGTTAGGAATGCTCAATGTGAACATGGATCTTTCTGGACTTTCATGGATACTGTGAGAGCTGGTGGGACTGCCTGTGACACTGGTCATGGGATCAGCTTTTAGCACTGGTCAGCAATTTCTGAATTCTGGTACAAGGCAGGTAGACTTACCTTGAAGATTTGGGACAAAAGTATGCAGATCTGTATATGTGAGTAGTGCAATCCTGGTTCTGTGTTTGTACATCATCCAATGAAATAGTTCTCCCACCTCAACAGTTTCTACTAAACTAAGCAGAGATTCACATTTTAAGTATTTTGACTATCTTTGCGGGAGAATTCAGAGTACAGTTGATTCCTGGTGCCTTCCCAAGCACTCAGTTCTCCCCATCATTCTGGTTTCCTGGCATAAGAAAAACATGAGTATACTGAAGGATATCCAGCAAAGGACCACTGTGGTCAGAGGGCAGTAGCACATATCATACGAGGAGCAGTTGAGAGAAGTGGATTTATCCTGCCTTAAGAACATAAGACTGATGAGGGAATTGTACTGCTTGCTCTCTTCAACTGTGTGATGTGAGTGCATAGAGAAATCAAACCAGATTCATCACAGAGGTGCATGTGGACAGGAATGGGCTAAAGTTGCAAAATGGGAAATTCTTACTAGCTCTTAGGAGAAATATTATCACAGTGAAGGTGGTCAAACATTGGAACAGAGGTTCATAAAGTTTGTAGCTAAAGATTGCATCCTTGGAAAAATTCAAACCTCAACTGGAAAAGATCCTGAGCAGCCTGACTGAATTGTCCCTGCTTTGAGTGGAAACTGGGACCAGATATCTTCCAGAAGTCAGCTTCAACAGTCCCTGTGCAATGATTCTGAAACTGCAGTGCCTGAAGTGCAGTAGCCTGTGTCTGATACTGGTTCTAACCTTTTATATACCTAAGACTTCCATAAAATGATTTTTTTTCCCATAGACTGATTTTAAAGTGCTGTAAGATCTTTGAATGGAGTGGAGTGGTTTTATATTTCGCTTTAGAGACTCTGTAGACCTGACCAGCTATATGTGACTCAAAACTCCTATCACAGCCTGAAGTTCTGCAGGCTGTGAGAGATAGAAGTCCTTCTTAGGAAGGGAGACCTTCAGATCTCTGCCCATGGGAGCAACCCTTGCCAGCTACTCTAGGAGCTGTCATGATTGACTACAAAAACAGTGTTATGCTTGGCACTAAGGACATTGGGAAGCTTATCAGGGGAGAAAACTGGTTTTCATATTTCATCTGAGTTTCAAATCTGTCCATGTTTCAGCATGCTTTATAACAATCTCAAAAGCACCAAGGTAATTTTTGTATAAATGTTAGGACCTTTTGGGCTCTTTTATAAGCAAAGAATGGGTAGTGGATAAAAGCCAGTGGAGAATAAAAATCTCTGCAAATACTGGCTTCCAGGCTCAGACAGCTGTGTCCTCATTACTGTTAATAGCAAAGAGCTATGAATGTTGGGCAACATTCCCCTTTGAGTGTATACATAGCAAGCCATCTATTTATTTATTTCGGTGGTGGTGATCATTGGAAAATGCCTATAACCCCTGCTCAAATAACTGTCTTTAACTCAGATTTGGCATTCACTGTTTTATAATGCTTGAGCCACATTTTCTTGCAGTGTTCCAAAAATTGCCGCCAGCCAACTGGGTTGCAAACCTCCCTGGATAAGTAAAAAATGTGTGGATATGGGAGGTTTGCTTTATTCCAATTAGTGTGTCATATGAATGTCTACTGGCAGTTCTCCTGCTCTCCTTACTTGCAATTCACGGCTCCCTGGAAAAAGAGATGTTTGATCTCAAAGGACTTTCTCTGCCTCTCTCTCTCTCTCCCCCCCCTTCCCTATCTGTTAAACCTCATTCACTTACCTTTAACGCATAAATTAAGACAGAAAAATTCAACATTTGTGAAATTCTGATGTAGCAAGACCTCGAGGCAGATGTGCTGAGCTTTTAGAGGCAGAAAGTTGTGTTTCGTTTAGCCCCAATAACTGCCAGTTTTGAAAAGGACCATGACAGGTTCTGGATGGTTGTGAAACTCCAAGGCAGGACAAGATGTGAGGCTGAAAGTGCAGCCAAAAAAATTTCTCATACAAGTTACCTAACATTTCCTGTTCTGGCTCCTACTTGTGAATCAATAAATCAACTGAGATAAGGGCACATCTTCCCCTGTATTGACCCTGGCATAAAACAGAAGAATTGATCTGCATGGTATTGACTGAATTTTCACTCCACGGAACGGAAGATTCACTGAAAAACTGATAATAAAATCCTCTACTTCTGATTGGGTTTTTTTTTACTTCACCATATCAGCATCCAGACGTATGTTCTGCTAGCACTCTTGGTGCACCCAGGCTCTTTTCCCTGGTTTTAAAGGCCAGGTTGAGAGAATAAGGTATTAGATTCCTCGACAAAAGCCAATGCACCACAGTCCCCATCGCATGTGTCTTTAATTCATGCAGTTTCAAGTGACATGAGACAATCTATAGCCACCTGTAGCCATGCCACCTCCAGCTGGTGCCTCCTTGCATGCTCAACCCAGTCTGAATCCAGTCCTTTCCTGAATGAGATGCTGGTGATTATTGCTGAAGATTACTGAGATAGAAGTTAGTGACAAATCTCGTATTACTATTCCAGTTTCCCATAATGGAGATTCCTTGTATTCTTTTTTCCATGTATATTGAAGATTTCAAGTTATCCTGTGAGAGTGACTAGAGCATTCATAGTGAATTATCTCTTGGGTATGTACATATTGCACACCTAGAATCTCTCCTGTATTTCAGGTCTCCAATACTCTTCTTACAGTGGTTTGTACAACATGCTTGAGTAATTGTTAAAACTTTTGTCACGTCACATGTCCAAAGTGGCTGCATTTTAATGGAAGAAGCAGCCTTTGCCATAAAAGTTTCTTTTATAACCTGCAGGTGGATATTTGCATCACTTTGTTTTCACTGTAGCTTTAATTTCTGGATCCATTTGGATCAATTTCTTGTGCTGTATTAAAAGTCAGACTGTTCTCCTCTTTACTAGTTATTGTGTTCTATTCACAGTACCAGACCTCTCTAGCCTGCCAAAACACTTGGAAAAGGAGCTCTTAATGACTCAGTTAAAATGTACGGTCAAGAAGTTCACTTATTAGAGGAAATGTAAACTGACCACCAATTGGCTAAACCAGCTGGCTGGACTATTTGTGCTTGAGATTTCTCAAAGCTCCCTGGGGAGAAAAGTGGGAATAGCAGTTCTCTGCTTTTAATTCTCTCATGTTATGTACCCTAACTGAAAAGGCCATGAAAGAATTCTTTGGAAGAGAAGACAATAGTATTTCACAGACATGTTTAAAAGCTTTATAAATAATGCTTTAAATGCCTATATTTTTGATACATTTCATCTTACGTGGTCTTCTTTACCTAATCCATAGAATTGCAGAGAAAATACACAATTCATCCATAGAAAATTCACTTCTTCAGTGTTAATGGTTTTATTCCTCTTCTGTAAAATTTTATGCGCCTTCTCTAGAGGTTCTTTCATGAGACTATTTCATATCATGCAGCAAAGGGATGATTGTAAGGATCTTTTGTTAGAAGTATGTTTCAATTTCTCAGTGTGCTATTCCTAGCTCTGACAGCACATTTTTTGTTTCCATTGCAATAGAAAGTGTCACTTAGATAACCTCCCAGCAGCTGGGAGTATTCTCCATAAAAGCTCACTGGCTCCTCTCACCACCCTATCAACAGATCTCAGTATAGCATATGGTCATACAAAATAGGTAATTTTGAAAAACCACAATAATGCTTCATTTATTCTGCTGAAAAATATGGATTTTGATGATGAAGATAAAATCATGTTGAGCAAAAACTGCTTTGTACCTCCTAATTCAGCAGGTTCAATATCATCAGTGGGATACTAACATGTGCCTACCCCCCACCAGAAAGGTACTTGGGTCACTCTTCTTCTTCTGTACCACAGGTAGTTGGAATAGAATAAGTGCAGCAGGGAAATAACTGAGATTCCCAAATCGCATGCACTGGCCATGGATTTCATGAGTTGTACAGAATCTGCAACAGGAAATCATGAATCCAGAGAATAGTTATGCTCCAGTGCATGGAGTTTCCATGTTTAAGCAAATCCCTTAATTGAAATCAGTAGTTTTTCTCATTTCTGATCCCAGAATTAACATGCAAACTGCATTCGTCCAAAAGCTCTTGTGGGATACCAGGAATAGTCCACAGAACTGGGTGTGATCTTGTACCAACAGGGAGCTCTGGGAATTGGTGGGGGTGAGGACCTGTGGTCATGCAGGTGATGCCAGGTGGATGTGCCATGCACAGGTCTGTTCTGAGCAGAGAGGGGAGAGGCTGCTGCCCCTTTACTCCCCTTGCTATGCACTTACCTGCATGGCTTCCTGTAAATGTCAAATCTCAAAAGCAGGACTAGAACAATGCCCAAAGAGGAAAGTTCTGTTGTTTATCATCTTTGAGTAATGTGGAAAATGTGCTAGCTAAGGAAAGGCTCAGATAGCTGGCAGAAGATCTAGAACCTGTGACACATGTTGAGCAATTTTCATACCATTCAGAAGGAGCAGAATTACAAATTCATGCCTCACACTATTTAGTGTCCACTTCCAGTCTGACCATCAGTGTGGAAAAAAACCCAACTTTAATCCTTGTTTAGCCATCAACCAATAACCTAATGCATATGGGATGCAGATAGAAAATTAATTCAGCAATCAACCAGTCCTCAGACACTGAAATATGCAATTAAACAGGTGTTTAGGGATTGATCTTGGATTGTGTCCAAGCTCAGTAGGGTCAGTTGTCCTTGGAAAAAACACTGACCCCACACAGCAGCAGTTTGAATTTGGCTTCAGTCTGCACTTTAGGAATGTGGCATTGTTATTTCTTCCCTTTTCTTATCAAATGTAATTATCTTGAGAAAAAAAAAAGTTTTGAGAAAACATGTGATTTCACTGAGTAAAAATCTACTACTGAGGAAATTATTTCTCAGTGTCCAAATAAGGAGTGGGGGAGAAGTTTGGGGAAAGTGCTCAGTTCCAAGTAATCTTGGAACTGATACCCATGTTACTGAGCTTGGATGTTTAGTCCTGCCCTGCAATTATTCCTACAAAAAACAGACATGCAATCTTTGTATTATTTTAAAATGGAGCCCCGAGGGTTATAAATGACTGAACAAGCTTCAGTGTTTGAGCAGATAGATTCTGGAATGAGCTCTCAGCTTTGAGCCTCTCTGCAAGAACCTTGCATCTCAAGAGCAGGGTAGCTCCTGGGGTTGTGACAGTAAAACAGAGGGACTAAAACACAGACAGACTAAAACAGAGAAATAGGGCCCCCAAATCACCCACACCTCCTTGTAAAAGGAGGAAAAACATTTTCCATGGCAAAACATGGCAAACTTTTTCCAATCTGCAAGACCTATGCTCTAATCACTGTCAAATTAATCTTCAGCCTTACTGTGTTGAACTCCATGGTGCTAATGGCTCTCAGCAATCTTGATGGCAAAAACACTCATTTTTGTCAATGGCTGATTAAAGAAGGAAACACAGCCATAGCTACTACTGTGACCCACAGAAATTTGTGTCATGATTATCAGAATTCATTACTTAAGAAAGGAAGTCATGCATGCTAAATATGTTCCAAAGAGAACAAAATGTAACAGTCCATCTGCGAAACAGCACACATTGCCAAAAGCATATTGTCTTGGAAATCTGCTGTCCACATTGGCTTTCCTCTTGATCACAGAGTCCAAGCAAAGTTTCGCTTCTAATCATCAAAGTCTCCAAGCCCGTGGTTCTAGCTCAGAGATGATAAACCCACATCCTTTCATGGCACCTCTCCGCTGGTGCTGTTGTCACGGAATGGGGATGGAATGGTCACAGCACCCTGAGCACAGACCATGCCTGTGGAGGGATAAGCGCAGTCACGGATCCCACCACTTTCAACATCAGTGGATGGACTGAACAAGGCAATAGTCTCCCTTCTTTCTGTAGTGGCAGGTGCAAATCATTTCCTTGGGAATGGAGCTTCTTTGGTAAGCTTTCCACATCATTTACACTCTCATGTGGTATGTAACCAATTACCAAGGTTTTTTTTATTTTAAAGGTAGTTTTTTTGTCAAAAAAATCTTTTCCTGAAGGACTCTGATATGCCTCTGAACTGATGAGCTGATCTTCAAGACTTTGTTTCCTTCTTTGCATAAAGAAAGACGCATAGAGTCTTGATTATGCACAGTCCTTTTCTTCCTTTCTTTTTGAACCTCACCTTCCAGTGGGCAGGTGCTTCCAATTCCTAAAAAGCTCTGCTCCTTCTCCTATTGTCTGCTGGCTTTTCCCCCTGGCTTTTTACCTCATAAAGTCACTTAGCTTGCCAAAGAATTTCCTACTTCCTGGATGTCCACATCCTCTAACCTGCAGTTTAGTCCTCTTGAGGCTCTTTGATTCAACAGATTGTATGTGGTAATAACTTGGATTCCTCCTCTTTTTCTTGTTTCATCCTTCATAAAGATGAATCATTCTGTGTGTCCTGAAAGGAAGGTGGTTGGCATGCCAATCTTTACACTGATGACTCAACATTTTCTAGCACACTTTCTACATTTTCCACATATTTCTGCAGTTATACAAACATTAGAGGTACAATTTCTCTCACTAAAAATCAATTTTATTGATAAAAGTACAAGTAAAAGATAAAAAATTGCATATGCTTACATTCAAATCTTTGCAATGGAGAAAGCATTTGGAAGGACTTTACAAATTCCTATCCCCATTTTTGCTGGCCCAGGTAAATCTCCTAATAGCATAGGAAATGGAAAAAAGATGTAGGGTAAGCAGGAAATCTCAGGTTGTTATGGATATAGACAAAAACAGGTAAACATTGAATGGTGCTAAATCATTCAATGAAGACTTTAAGACACCACTTTGACCACATAATCTGTATTTTTTGTGACACAGGCCACAAAACCTTACCCAGCGACTGGAATTTCAAAGACACAGTTTTTAGATACAGTATATTCAAAGAATAAACACTGTTGAGGTATAAGCCCCAAATGTAAGAGAACATCTACCATGTGCTTTATTATGTTTTTCAGATGGTTAATCAGTAGTACTACTAAAGTTTGTCTCATATCTTGGTTCACAAAGCTTACCCATGATGATGACTAAAGTTTGTGTCTTATTTTGATTTTGAATTTGTCTTTAAACACTGAATTTCATCCCATTGCTTCTTGCTTTAGCTTTAATGACTATCTTCAGATAAAAACTTGAGTTTCTGTGAATATATTTCCAGATCACAGGCAAACATACCTTGAACCTTTTCTTAAATAGTTAAATGGAGCATTATCTTGCTTTAAGACAAATTTTCATGGCTTGGAATAACTGTCTGGAGATTTTATGATCTCTTTGCAATATCTCTTTTTGAAGTGTTGACACCAGAAATGTATTTCAGTAATTATTGTACTAATGCAATATACAATGGTAAGAACAATTTCCTGTGTCTACTCAATGTTCTCATGTTTATGCTTGTCTTTTCAGTAACATGATGTCAGGAAAAGTTCATGTTCAAGTGATTATCTGTAACAAGAGTTATTTTCTTGACCAACATTTTTCACTCTTGATATATGACCCTGCATTTGTCTGCCTCAAAAAGCACTTTCAAATGTGCTCACCATACCTAGCAAAATACTTTTATATAAGACTTCTGTTGAAATTTTAGTTCTTAAGTTCACCAGCTTGTGATCCTCTGCATTTTACCACAAATGCAGAAAACAGTGGGCCAAAACCAGATCCTCAGAATTCCACATTTTCTCTCTTCCACATGATTCTCTCTTGAGATTTTTGAACTCCTAGTTTTAGCCTCTTTGTGAATATATCTGGTCTTAATTCAATGGATTATTGTTTTTCTTTTTTATACTGTGATTTCTTGCAATATTATTGATACAAATGAGAGTGTCTCAGTCCTGCATTCTCTGTGGACATGAGTCAGTATAAAATATCTCCTGAGAAGAATTAGCTTCCCTATGTGAAGTTGTTGTGCTGCAACACAACAGCACATGTGTGTTGTGGTGTTGTGCTGCAGATTGACATCTAGGTTTCCTTTCTGACTGTATTCGTATGCTGCCCCAGGTTTTTTGTGGGTGTATGCATGGCTTTTAAATTATTTCTTATTTCTTTAACTTATGGGCAATGAATTGAAAATTTCATTCATTGTGATGTGGCTAAATTCTAAAGAATCCGTTAATATTACTGCTAGCTTTTACAGCTGATAAAACACAAAGCCAGTAATTTGCATATTAAATGCAATTAGTTTGTTTATTTATTTTGACATTGTAAATTATATCTGTCCGGTGTCCAGGCATCCTGCCATCCATTAAAAATACAATCTGTACCAATACAAACAAAACATCAGCACAGCACATCCTACAAAAGGCAGCCAATCAGCCAGAAATATAAAAAAACATTTTCTCCACCCTTATAATCCCCAAATGAAATCCCATTGCCCCAGCCACCTCACCTCTTGTCAAAATGTCAAGTACACAGAACATTACACCCCAGGATTGCTAGACCAAACAAGCACAGCCATAATTTTTTAAGGCAGACACACTGATCTAAGAGAGAGGGACGTGGTTAATTTTGAAGCTCAGGCTCTTGCAGCAAAGGTTTCCTGACAAATGTATTTGGATATACTGTCTATATTCTCCCATTCTGCCCGTAAGCCAAAGATCTTTAAAACTCGTGGCTTCAAGCCATGAAGTTCTGTGTTCATTCTAGGTGGTATTTCTCAGGAGCAGAGCAGTGGTGTGGATGGGCCATGTGGTTACTCTCAGAATTCATCTGGGAAGTAACAAAGTGAATCGTTCCCACTTCAGGTCAGATTTTAATTTGCCTGGACTGCTGCCTGAACTTCTGCCTTTGGAACTAGCTGTGGGAGCAGTAGTGTGAATACAGCAACTGAAAAGATGGATAGGAGAAGTGAATACAACAACTGGAAGGATAGGTGAGAGAATATAGATGACCACTAATTTGATAGCACACAGGAGGATAATCAAGAGCCAAAACAACCAGGGCCAGCATTGCCCAAGGACTCTTCGGAAAGAAAACTTTAGAACAGTGATCCATCCTACTCTCTTGGTTCTCTAGTGTGGTTTTAAAGTGCTAAACATAGTCACTTGGGAAAATTTGGATTTGTTCAAAATTATTACTTATGAAAATCTTTAACATCCTAATTTTTCACATAGTAATTTCACAGAAACACTCCTAGTGCTGCCTGTAAGGGTAGGTACAAGTATGGTAGCTAGATAACTCTTTTAATTTGCCACTGGCCATGTCAACAGTTCTCTTTCTGTTTCAGTAACTACTAGAAACTGAGTTTTCATGCACCATTAGGGTAGAACAGCAACTTTGTGAGTACCATAGAATTTAGACAAAAGAACCTTTGATGCCTCTGAGGTCCTCTAGAAGAACATAATGCTTTCAGAATGATGGTTAATCTTTTATTTTAGATCTCATTAGCCAACGTACAGTCTGCACAAAATTTCTGAAAAAGTTGCATCTTTAAGTGTTCATATAATAGGGGCAGGTTTTATTGGACTATGTGAATGACTACAAGCCAGAAACACCTGTGACCTGCTCTTCCTTCTGTTTTGTTAAATATTCACAGGATAGGGCTTTAATTCCCTAATCATGAATTTCTTCATTAAAATCTAAGTGCACTGATATTAATCACCAAGTGGGATTTTGCAGGGTTTTGTAGTCCAGTTTGATTTGTATTAGGATTGAAAGGCTTCAAATAAAAATCTACTCACTGTGAACAGGTTTTCTATATAAGAGGGCAAGCCCTGTCCTGAAGAGTTTTAGATGCTAAAGAGGGAGGGAGGCTGGACTATGACAGAGATTTTTTAATCCCCATCTTTCGAATAGGAAGCAGGGTGGTGGAAGATGAAAAGCAAGGATGAGTTACAGTGTGGTCACTGTTGCTGTGCTGGCTTCTTGTCCTGCATAATAACTACCAGGTACTGTAGTCTGTTTTCATTTAGGATAAACATAATTTATATTTCCTTCCTAGTTCACCTCAAGGCAATTCTTCTTTGTTGCCACATACTGAGTGATCTAGCCAAAATCACAGATGAGGTATCCAAAAATGGTAGCTATTAGAAAAACCTAGGCTTGCTGTTTGGATGCAGGCAATGCTTTCTAAGGATCTTGGTTGTGAAAGGTTCTAGAAACAGGTTCAGTATAATGAAAATCATCCTTGATTACCAGTGATGGGTGACACCATCTGATGCATTCCTGGCACTGATGCTGAGATCATCAAATATCACAATTTGTTAACATCTTGAATGGAGGGCAGTGTGGTTTTTAGGGTTACTTGCTAGCATGCTCCACTTTAGTAACTCTTTGCTCTCCGGCTGATTAAACTTTACTTTGAGGCTCAGACAACAACTCATTGCAGTACTTCTTTCCATTTCTTTCTTTTTTTGTGAAAACTGCAACACGAGTTAAGCTGCATCAGACACACTCTTCCAGGCATCAGAAAAATGCATCTTGGAGACTTCTTAGCCATATGAGCCATCTTTGTATGGAATAGGCCTTACAGTTTTTTATTCTCTGTATTTGTTGTATCTGCTTTGAACCTACAAAACTATTGGCACCCTAGAATCACGTACAATTAGCATCACGGTTTTGCTCTAGTATTGTGTATGACCCATCACAAAACCAGAGGTGGTATGAACGGGCTTTGAGGTCCCAGGGCAAGATTTGTGTTTGAATGGGGCAGAGATAAGATGTGCAACCAAAATAAGAAATTATTTACACATAATTGATGAGCTGTCAGGTTCCACTTGGAATTCCACTTTCAAATTTCAACTCAAACAAAAATGCCCTGGGAGTGTTTTGATATAGTTTCAATGCTTACCCTTTGTAGGCAATCTCTAGAAATTGTATGGCTAGTTTTCTCCCTAGTGGAAATAATATGGAGTTGGTTTGGTTTTTTTCCTTTCCCTGCCAAATGTCTAGTTTTATCAACCAGACCTGCTCTCACTGTATGCTGCACTGTGTAAATGTGCTGAGCAAGGCATCCTCTGTCTCCCAGCTCTGATAGTCTTCAAGAGGATACCTAATGACTGGCCAATTGTTGCACTGACACTTTTCTCGTGTAAAAATATCTGCTCTGACTTAATGAGCCCATGTAATGTCGATAATCTGTGGCAGACAGGCTGGGATTATACTACCTGTTTCAACTGTGAAGGCTGCTTGTCAAAAATAATTGATTTGATTGTATTGGCTGGGTCTGTCGAAGTTTAATGGTGCCTCCTGATAAGGGGCAACCTTAGAGAAAGCCAGAGACCTGTAATACAGAACTGCGTGTGCGCTATCAGGCCCAACCAAAAAGATTTGATGCTACCACTAAAGCTGTTCATACCTATTGGTTGCATAAAACTTCATTAATGAAGCCAGTGAGGTATTATTCAGTGAAAAAATGTGGGGAATCAAGGTATTCTGTGTAGACAACTTCAGGTTCATCAGGTTTTCTAGCAGAAACTCCACAGGAAGCCTCCACTGTAAAAAAATTTTCATTCGAATGTAAATATGTTTCCAGTACCACCACAAAAGGTGAAGACTGGGACTAAGCAAATAAATCTGCTTGGTATATAGCAAAGGAAAGAGGATCAATGTCTTACTTCTCTGGAATGGAGCTCATGCAACTGCTACAAAGATGACCCAGGAACAAAACCAATCCCATAGCCACCTGTTGCTTTGGGTGAAAGACACATCGTACCCCTGCAAGAGAGATGCACCACGAAAGAGTGGAGGATCTACAGTCTTCAAACAGCATTGCTACCATATGTGGCAAGACTGTGACCCTCATTTTGTTTTCACTTTGCTTCACCTATTAATATTACTTGAACGGAAAATGAAAATCTCTTTCTTAAGCTTGGTGCAGACTAGAAATAGCAGAATTGGCCAGATCCCAAGGTCCCACTCCTAAAACAATAAGCAAGCATGACAAATAGAAAACTTTTTCATTTAGAAAACATTAATGTCATTGTTATTAAATTTATGGTTAGATAAAATCTCTGTTCAGATACTACCAATTATGTGTGATATGCTATGAAGGCAGGATCCAGATTTTTTTGCCCAATCGCAGAAGCAATAGCTGAACTGAACAACATATTTATGGATCTATATAGTCTAGACTTGTTATCTTACCCCTTTCCCACTTCCCCTCCATTTTTGCCAACCTTCATCTGGCCAATAAATACATGGGAACTGATTTCTGACAGAGTTAATTACCTCTAATTGTGCCACTCTTGTTATCTTACCAGCTTTGACTCACCATAAATTGCTCGAGTACAGATGTTGGCCAGATAAGAACTCTAGACTCTCTCTTTATGTATGATATGTACGTTTTTATTTATATATCCAACCATGTTAGATATGCTGCTCTAGTAGACTGGATCAGTTATTTCATGACTGCTAGGATTGTACAGCTGACTGGCTGTGCTAAATACCTTGGGGGCAGATACAGAGGTGTAATTCCTGCCTTCTGCTGCCTGCTCCAGCCCAGGGTGTTGGTGACATACTTTCAGTCATGACCCAACGAAGTCGGGGTTAATAAGAATCAGGGAGGAACAAGGGAGTAGCATTTCTGGGATGATATAGTACTTCAGCAAAGGGCAGTGGACAGTATGCTGGAATGAAAAATAGTTTAGGTATCAATAAATAAAACATAGAAATCTGAGTTGGCTGAAAAAATGACACAATTTATCTTTAGGTATTTCCATTTCTGACATCTAGAGGCAAACCTGACGTTTAAAACATCAAGGAAGATATTGAGCAAGGAGGGATTGAAACTGAACTTCTGACTCCAAAAGGCATTTTTAATGTTAGGTTCCAGGGTCCTGGCTTATATAAAAGTAGGAATGCTGTTCACCTCCTTTGCAAAAAAAAAAAGAAGAAAAAAAAAGTCCACAACAAAAACACCCTAAGGGGTTGTAATAAAAACTCAAATACATTAAAACCAATAAAGATGAGGGGGTTGGAAATTAAAAGAAAATAGTTTTATTGTCAGGAAATTGATTCCAGGGACATATACATTTTTTGGTCAGGTAAAGGTTGATTTCGGTTGAACCTTCTGTCTGAAAAAATTTCAATGAGATATTTTGCATTGGTGGGGGTAGGAAGTAATTTTTTTTACATGTCTGAGTTGTGTTTGTAGATCTCTTGAACTGCTGTTCATCTCAGTCTTCAGTGGGGTTGTACAGCCCTTTCAGCAGCCTCTCCCTAGGGCTGAACACTGCCCTGCAGCATGGAAATCCTAGCTCAGTAACATAGCAGATGTGGAAGTAACAAAAAGCTTGAGATAATGAGAGACCTCCTTAAGGAACTCTGAGAAAAACTGGGTCATCTGCAAAAGGGAGAGATTTGATGTGTACCCTCAGTTCTCACTGCCCTCAGACATTCATTTTTGTGAATGAATTTTCCTTCAAGTTATGGTCATTCTCTCTACTCCACATTTTGGTTCCTTGCATGGAGCCAGTATACACACCGTACAGTGTGAATAATCTGTTGTTGTTGCCATTTCTAATATTTTCTTGCTGTGTTTCTGTGTTGCAGATGTGGATGAATGCGCTTCAGATTCTCACCAGTGTAACCCCACCCAGATCTGCATAAATACTGAGGGGGGCTATACCTGTTCCTGCACTGAAGGCTACTGGCTGTTAGAAGGCCAGTGTTTAGGTAAAAACCTTGTGTGATATGGTATTTGAGCATCTGTGCATATGTACCTGTGAATTCCTAGCATAATGTCACTAAGCATTCTTGTCAAGTACATGGTTAAACTTCCAGCTATGTGGAAACTGTCTTCTGTCTTTGTAAGTGCCAATGGTGTGCTTGGCACAGAGACTCCCTTGCAGAACAAAAATGTAGATGTAAATGCCCATATGACTAACACCTATGTAGTAAGTGGGATTTTCATATTCCCAGTCTGAAGGATTCTGTTTCATGTAAGATCAATCACAAGCATGTATATAAAAATATTTTTTCCTAAATAGACCTGTCCTTTCCTCACTGTGACAGTGTGGACCCGAAGGGATGCATATGTGATACCAAGAAATAGGACAGACAGTAAATCCCTAGGGCCAACCAATCCTTTTGCTTGGGGGCCTAAAAAAAATTACCCCTGAACTGGGTGCCATTTCAGTATCTTCCAATAAGTTTTATTTCAGTTTTATTATTTTCCTTGCAGCAATGTCCTGTTCATTCTTTTAGCTCTGTCCTGTTGAAAAAAACATCGCTCAACAAATACCGTTGAGAAAACCTTCCATCTCTCCTCAAGCCCATTCCCCTCACTTAATATGCCCATGGGATGATGATGCAGATGTTAATTTTAGGTACACAGGTGGGACCTATGAAACAGGATACAACTTTTTTTAAGAAAAGTTTGCTCATTTTCAGTTTCTCCCCTAAACAGCACGGGCTGTTTGCTGCCATCTCTGCGGAGCTGGACCATTCTGTCACAACACCTCCGCTGGGAGGAGAAGGGCCTTTCCCTGTCCATTCATTCCTGAAGCATCTCCAATTATTTTCCAGTTTTCTTCTCCTGAGTACCAATTATGGCTGCTTTCCTAACTACTGCAAACAGCTGCTGTGTAATTCACCTGGCAGGGACAGAGCTGATCCCCATCCAAGCTGGGGTCTGTGCAGCCACAGCCATGCCAGAGAGTTAGTCTTGTAGTTTCCCTGGGATATGAAGTCTCCAAGGTCCCTGGTCCTTAATCTCTAATAAATCAACTTCTGTTGGGGAAAAAAAGTTTGTGCTGGGGGTTGTACAAGCTTATGTTATAGGATGGGGATGAAGGAGGGCAAGGAGGGGGATTCTGCTCTGCATCACCTGTTCTGCTCCTCATTTACTTCTCCCAGTTACAGGCAAAATGACAGGGTTGTGTGCCACATTCAGAATTTGGACATGGATATATAATACTCTACTGCTTGATGGATATACCAGAGAACTGAAATGACTGCACTGCTGAATTGATTTGAGTATCTGCTTATGCTATTCAAAATAGGCAATAACATCACGGTATTGCCCTATTGAGCAATCATGGGGTGAATTATTATAATGCAATGCAGAATGAAAAGCAAATTGTATTTAGAGTTGCTATATTTTTCTCTAAGTGTAAAAAAGTCTCAGTTTTCCATACTTTCCCCTGGCTTTGAAGAAGTGACATAAAGCCGTAAAAGAACATTTACTGTAATCAGAGGGATGAATTGGGTTTTAGAGACAGGTTTTTTTGGTGCACTGTTAGTAAACCACAGTTACAAAATCCTACACTTCCATCTCTTGCAATTATCCCCGTAAAGTTTACACAGAGGCGCCAGTAGAACAGTATTCACATGACACATCCAGAAGAAGCAACCCAGTAAAAGTCCTTATCCCCAAAATGTAGCACTCTTGAGATAACAGTCCTGCAAAAGACAAAGCATGTATTTAAAGCAATGCAATTCAGCCCAAACTGCTATTTTGGCATTAAATTAACTGTTTATACAATCTAGAATTTGTCAGTTAAAAATTCATATATAAAGTGATTGTGACTATTAGGAAAAAAGTCTTTAAAGACTATCCTCACTAAAATAAAGCAGCCTTTAGTAGCAAACTGCTTTTCTAGTGAGTAGCTTTGGTATATGTGGAGGCAAAAAAGGTTTCTATCGTGATCCTGGCAAAATTTCACTGCAGTGTTGACTGTGCTGGTGCTGGTGGGCTATGCCAGCTATCAGGTATGCTTTGAGGGAGCTGCTTAAAGGATCGGACTGGGCTTCCTGATTCACACTAAGCTGAAGATTACAGCAATGACTATCAATTCATCAGGAGTACTGACAGATATCAGATGTGGATCAAAACACATTTACTGTGTTTTTACATCTACATTTTACTGGGTAGAGATATATTTTAACTATAACTCTGTGTCTGAATGCCTGGAAGTTTGACTGTTACATCCATAACCAGAAGCTGGGTTATTTCTGTGTTACCGATACTGTTGACTCAGTGGTTGCTGCTTTGTATCTGCATATGGAAATGCAGACCACTCTACTTTCCATCCTTCCCATCTACAGATATAGATGAATGTCGCTATGGCTACTGCCAGCAGCTCTGTGCCAATGTGCCTGGTTCCTACTCCTGTACGTGCAACCCAGGCTTTACCCTCAATGACGACGGAAGATCGTGCCAAGGTATGTATATGGTAAACCATGACTGAACTGTCTGGTCCCAAACCAGCAACACCCTTAAAATTTGCCTAGTTTTCAGAACACAAGTAACCTTCCCAACACTGCTTTTGAAAGGTTTGTCAGACAGGTATTTCTGTAGTTTTGCAGTAGCTCAAATGGGCACAGGTGCAACATGACCCGTGTATCGGGAGAAACATGCACAGAGGCTCAAGCCTCAATGCACTCAATTCACTGAAATTACCAAGAGTTTAGGCACTGAATTTACTAGTAAAATCTGAGGCTGTGTGACCCATCTGAGACAGGAAAACTTTGTCAGATGAGTAAATTAGAGTCTCCCAAGTTCCACACTGGGGTCCTGAGCATTAGACCACCTTTTGCTGTGATGTGCTACCCTCAATCAAAGTCAACACAACCTCTTCACAAAGCCACTCCCTAGCACCCACATGCTGCAGGAAATGGTCTATGCTGATCATGGCCAGAAGCTGCTAATGTCCTAAAAGGAAAGAAAAATTGCTTTTGCCTTAGCCCGAGGTTTCCATGAGGACCCTTCATCACTGCATTATCTTCCTCAGGAAAATCCTGCAGCATTTTGTCTCAGGTCTGTTATGACAATATTGGTTCAAAAATTTGGTTCAAAAATTGCGGGATAAAGACAGACACATTCATAATAAATATTTTGTCCTCACCTTCCATTTATTTTTTTGAATGAAGACATTCCCAAAATACTTCATTTACATACACATTGTGTTTCTAACATGCTATTCCCAGGCAGCAGCCTGAATCCCAATAACAACACTGACTTGGTTATATTTTTTATTAATAAACCATTCTGACTGTACAGCTAATCTCTTTGAAACGCTTTACAGTAAAAAATTGAAAATAGAGTTTGGGGAGAAGTCACTGATGTATTTGGCACTGGTTTCCCATAGATGTGAACGAATGTACAAGCGAAAACCCTTGCACTCAGACCTGTGTCAATACCTATGGCTCTTTTCTCTGCCGCTGTGAACCTGGCTATGAACTGGAAGCTGATGGAGTTAACTGCAGTGGTAACTGTCTTTATTTATCATTTTGGTTCCTTTAATTCTATTAAGCTTACTTTTTCCAAGGTATTGTTTTTACATGGCTTTAAAAAAGTTTTTTCCTTCATCCATGGTTAACAGCAGGATAGCTGCAACTCATACGATCTTCTTTCCAGCTAAAGCACATGGCAAGTACCCAGAAAAGCTTAGTAAAGGAGGACTGTAAATGGTTTTAAAGAAATAAGCTAAATATTCAAAAGCTCCAAGGTAACAGCAAAACCTACAGAAAGCTCTTTGTAATGCTAAACAGGAAGCTTTATTAGACCAAGTAGAGATAGTCCTAGAACATTCTTCCATGATTAAAGAAATGCTTTATATAAAGCACTTTTCCATTTGTCTGTTAAATGTATATATTTCTCTTGCTCTTATAGCTGCTTACTTCTGCCTGAAACCTTCCCCAATTTCCCCTGTATGGCTCTGGCTACACTTCAGAAACAATATATGGTTTCTTAGCACAGTTATTGCTGATCTGTTCAGTACACAGCAGAATAAATTGTGCTTATGTCAATGTACTTTTCCTCTCTTGTTTTTGTTTTAATTTTATTATTTTATTTTAATTGAAGGCAAAACTTATTTCTTTGCTTAATGTTTCCACAACCTGATAAAATTAGAGAATCCAGCCAATATTTCTTGGAAGGAAAAGGCACTGGAAAATACTTACTTTTTAAGTTACGGTAAAAAGATGTAATATGCTGTTTCTGAGAGACAAGACGTGTGAGATGCAGTATGTATGATAGATTAGAGTTTCCCAAGATGTTGAAATGTTTTCCTTGCAAACCTCTTTCTTATAAGGGAAAGAACAAAGATTAAGCCTCTAAAAGGTCTTAAGCATTTAACATTTAGACTGCAACACCTAAGTTTTCTGCTCTCTAATGGAATTTCTTCTTCTTCTGCAGTTAGACTTCTGCATCTTTTTATGTGCTCACTCCTGAGCTACTTGTGGGCCTGAACCAGATAAGTTCATTGCAATGCCACATAAGGTGGTGCTTGAGCCTCATCCATGTCTAAGAGTTATGCCAGCAAAAGGGACCTTCCACCACCTAGATTTAGAACACAAAATCTTTTCCTGACATCCCTGTGCAAGAAAATGTTTGTCAAAGCAGGTCAAATTTCTCTAGATGAGCTTCTTTCACTTCACAACCAATCACTCACTAGACACCTCTGAGGCTTGCAAAGGGAATGCCTGCTTAGGCACCCAGGACCCAGATGTACTTCAACAGGAGCTGGATTGGTTCATAGCCTAACAGCCAACTTACCTTAAGGATGGGAGGCATCCCTGCCCCAATTCAAGGAGAGAGGCAGAGATTTCAACCTGGCTTTCCCAACCTCATCTTTCTTTTCTAATCACGGAGGTCTCCCAAGTGCACAAGATGTGCTCTGAAATGGCTACCATCTTGTCTGCACATAGTCAGCAGAATGCCAGAAGTGTTTAGAAACATTGTGGGCTCAGCAGCAGAATGTAGGATCCTCGGGGCTCTAGGTCCCTCAGCATGTGATAGCAGCTGAGCACCAGTCATACAAATCCAATGCACTGGAGGTCTGGGCTAGGATGCCTTGAGGAGGTGGGTGATATCTCACTCAATTTATGGAGTCAGCGCTCAGTCCATGTTTTGTCAGGAAGGCGTTTATTTCAGTGAACTCACTGGGGAAACTCACACAATAATAGGTCTATGTGTATGTAGAGTTCCTTTCATCTCCCTTTTCATAATGTGATTTCAGCCATAAAGCCACTGTAACATACTTGGACTTCAAATACTTTCCAGTCCACCTGCACAAAACACCAGAAGCAGATAAACGGACTGAACCCAATTTAGAAGAAAGGGAATTTCAGTCTGAAAAGTAAAAGTGGTTTGCCTGAGGGAGTCAACATGTCAAAGCTGGGAATAAGAAATTGGGAGTTCCTGGCTGGGGCTCTGGCCTTTGTTTCTTTCTTCCCCTGAACAGGGAAATAAGGAAATGATTAACAGCATCCTCCCTCAGTCTAGCGCCTTCATATATGTTTTCCCCTCAGTCAGCCAGGCCTCCATGTGCAGCTCTGAAGTTCATCTTTCCCACTTGAGCACAGTTATGCAGAACACAATTGATCATGACTGATCAATTCATGAATGCAAGGGGAAAAGAGCACAATTTCTGCTTTCAATCAGAGATTTGACAGACTGCTTAGCTTCCTGGGTGTCTGGGAGATAGCTGGACCTTCCAATAGGTCTGATCCAGGCTGGGATGAGCTCTGTAGTCTTGCTGGAATGACTTGGAAGTAACTGGCTAGAGGCTAAGAAACATAAGACAGATGGGGCTGACTGCAGGAGTTCTGCTGGGACCCATGTGGCCCTGGGAAAGGGAAGCTTGCTCTCCAATAAAAAGGAAAAATAAAATAAAAGAAAACTACTGCCAAGTCTTTCCTTTCAAATTACAGTTGCAGCTTTGTTATTGGAGTACCTCTATCTCTGACGTAAAACAGAACTGAAAACATGGCCAAGTGGTGACAGGTATTAGAAAAGAAAAATAAATAAATAAAAGCCATGCATTGTGTTCAGGAGCAGCTTTGGTTTCCCTAAGAAAAAACTGTTTAGGCAAGAACTTGTTTTATAGCATTTTGCCAGGTTACTGCAGAGCTCTAGGGAGCTGGAGGGTGCCAGCCTCCAGCTGCAGTGATGGGCAGGTAGTCTGGGTGGCCACCTGCCTGTGGGACTGCTCTTTCAACAGTAAAGCCAAAGACACTAAACTTTGTTTTACCACTGCAGACATGGATGAATGCAGCTTCTCAGAATTCCTCTGCCAGCACGAATGTGTGAACGGGCCTGGTTCTTACTACTGCATCTGTCCTTCAGGCTATAACTTGCTTGACGATAGTAGAAGCTGCCAAGGTAAGAACATTCCTACACTGATTAAAACCTGAGGGGAACAGAAAATAGATCCTGTGTCTAGAAAGAGATTTTCAAGAATTGAGATGCTTGGTCTTGGCATTGAGCAGTGAAATACTCATAGGGGCCAATTATGTAATTCTGGTAAGAATATCGTCACGTGAACAGTCCCTCTGAGGTGAATTGGTGTGTTGTTTTAAGTAAGACTTTATTGACTAGGAAACAACTACACAGGAAAGACCTCAAATGCTCTCTCCTCTGCTGCACGTCTCTATTTTTCCCATTCCCTAAGGTCAGAAAGCTTGAGCAGCCAATTCTTTTCCATTTTTTTTTTTGCAGTACTTAGCATATAGGAACACTCCAGCAAACAGAAATGAATGGACCAAAAACTGAGCTTTAAAGAGGGGACTGTTATAAAAAGGCCACTTCTCATGGTGCAAGAGTTTTATTAATTTGGGGGCAATTCCTTAAAATGGAAACCAGTTTGTGGTGATTGGTGGTGGAAACTGGAGTGGTGTCTCTTACATATTTCCCTGCTTTAGCCTTTCTCTTATTCCTTGTGGTTTAGATATCAATGAATGTGAAAACAGAAACTTCACCTGCACTTCACAGCAAACATGTTTCAACATCCCAGGAGAATATAAATGTTTAGATCCAGTACGATGTGAGGAGCCTTATCTCCAAATTAATGATAAGTGAGTATCACATCATATAACATACCCACAGCCACAAAAGCAACTTCTGTCTGTGAGAATCATATGTAGAGTAAACCAAATAAACTGCAATCTTACAACACAGCCATGAAGTCTATCTAGAGAGCTCTACATATGTGCTGTTCCTGCATTTTCCACTGGTAAGCTTTATAAAAATAATAAATTGCACTTCCTTACCAGGTCACCAGGTGGGATATGATATGATGTGTGGGAAGTTAGACTGGAAAAACAGTTATCAGTTAGTAGAGAAAACAGCAAGGTTTGTGATGTAATAAGAGACATTTACTTATATTACTAACCAATTTCACATATGCTCAAAGGCAGACTGTTTATTAATATGAGTATTTCCTATAAATGGTAACTAGCTTAGGCCTGGGAAGTACTTTAAAACATTAGATGATAGTTATAGCAAGATACAAGTAGTTTCTTATTGCTTGGAGGTTAAAAGTTCTGAATAGTTCACAGACCGATCTGCCTCATCCAGAAATTGGGTATGTCTGGATGGGGCTGTTAGCATTGTTACTGTCTCAATTGTCTATTACTTGAGCAATCAAAAAATAAAGCCCACATTTCTAAAAATTGCCTGTTTCTTTTCCATTTTGCCCAGGCCTCAAAATATTTCCGTTCTAGATAGGTCTCTATATATTGCAGTACATATTATTTCATCTGTAGTGTTTGCACTAAACCAAATTACCTGGGATTGCTTGGTACCCTAATGTATTTCATAGAAAGACAAGAGATGAAGAAACTTCTTTCCCTTAAAATTTATTCATGTATTTACATTGCTTTCTGAACTAGGGCAGCTGAAGAGTGGACACATAGTGTTCATCCAGTCCTGGTTTTACCTACCTTCAGAGGTGGGAGAGTCTTAAACTGGAATTTGAAATATCTGAAGCCTCTGTTTCTAAATTTCCTGGAGCCCAACTACAGTGTCCTTGCAGAGCAGCTTGCACCAGAACTCTTGATCTCTGAGCTTTGTTATTGGCAGCTTTGACTCATGTCTAGATGCGACTGCATTTAATTTGTGGAATATGTCTAGAAGTGGTCAGTATATAAGCCAAGTGAATTCCTTGCATCTGCATTTGCTGTAGAAGAAATTGGGTGTTTGTAATGCCAGAAGCCTCTTGATGGCAGCTGTGCCAGATGAACTGTCAGAAAATGGTGTCAGTAGTGGAGGTTGTAGAAAAAAGAGTCAAAAAGACCTTTGCCCAGTAAATTCACCAACATAGCTTTTATAAAGGGTAATCCTGCCTCACAACTTTAACAAAGTTCTTTGAAGAAATCAGCAGCATGTGGCTAGAGCACATGGACTGATGCAGCCTGTTTGGGTTTCCAAAGGCTTCTGAAAAGACCCTCACATAGTTATTATGGAAACTAAGCAGTCATAAGTAACAGAGAGAAGTCCATGGAACAGAAGAATGAGAGGTTGATAGATAAAAAATAGAGGACAGTACTAAATTGTCAACTTTCACATTGAAGTTCTGCAGAGGTCTGAGCTGGACCTATTTGATCCATCATAAGCAACCTGAGAAAAAGAATAAACCATGAGATGGGCAAAGTTAGCAACAATATCTAAAGACAAAAGTATCTAAAGTATCTAAAGATAAAAGAGTGGGTAGAAAAAAAATTGCAGAATAAGCCTTGATGACTGTGCAATAAAAATGGCAGATTAAATTCAGTGTAGATGAATGTAAAGTAAAAAGACAATTCCAAATTCACAAATTAAATAAAGAGCACTGATCTGATCATAACCCGTCCAAACTGAGATTTGAAGGTTGTTCTAGTTCAATGATCTGCAGTACTCACTAGAGGTCAGAAAAGCAATCTGAATTTGAGGTTTTAGTAAGCAGAGAATATCCTTGGAGCATATGCCATTGTGTACTACATCAACATGCACCAACTACTCTACACCTGCAGAGCTGCTCCAGAGAAAGTACAGATTTTTGAGTAATCTAAGGAGACAAAGAATGCCAAGGTATTTTGACCTAGAAGACAAGAAAAATGAAGCAGTGATATACACAGAGAATATACACAGAGAATACTTAAAGTGAGAAAATACATTACAAGTTTCATTGTTTCTTTTAGCTGGTCTACAACATTCTTTGTTTATTTATTTATGCAACTGTATTTGCATACAAAGAATCAAATGTTACAGAAATTTGTAACCCCTGATGACAATTGTGTCTCTGACAACTAGCCGCTGCATGTGTCCAGCTGAAAACCCTGGTTGCAGAGATCAGCCGTTCACCATCCTGTACAGAGTGATGGATATGGTGTCTGGAAGGTCTGTGCCATCGGACATTTTTCAGATGCAAGCAACAACTCGCTATCCTGGAGCCTATTACATCTTCCAAATCAAATCAGGGAACGAGGGCAGGGAATTCTACATGCGGGTAAGTCTAGTGCTCACCGAGAGAAAACTGGGAATATCTTCTCATTAGCTGAATGTCCTGATAGCAGAACTCAGCCTTTAATGAATATCATTTAAACTTTCAGTGTGAGGCATTTTTACAGAGATGTACAGACCAGTGTGCTGATCCACAGGAAATGCTGGATCTCTCAGGAAAGTAACCTACCCAAAGCAAACATGCTTCTCCTATGAGACAACAGGTTTAGAAAAGGCCAGGGCTATACCCATGTCAGGTCTCCCATGCTCAAGTGAACTATTGTGCCAAACTGTTTTTTATGTGATGGACAATCAGTAATTGTCACCAAAAGATTAAATGTTTCTTGTCTGTTTTAGTCATTGGAAATTGAAAAACGTGTAAAACAAAAATGTGAGCAAACCCTCCACCCCTTTATGCCAATAACTGACTTTGTGGCTTCCTTGCTTTCATTTGTTATGCATTTTTTTCACTGAGAACACGCATTTTATGTAGACATCATTAGAGAACACATAACTATCTGAGTTTTTTAATTGAGTTTTCCTCAGAAGACGTCTTTGTTCCCAAGTCATCCTTACCACACTGCTGACATGCAGGGGTAATGAGGATGTCTGCACAAAATGGGGCACTTCCATGAAGGATGGTGACGCTCAGGAGGTTGATTTTCAGCCCTAGGAAAACCTGGCTTTGACATTCACATTAGGTCATGTTCAGTAGCTCCTGATGGTTCCCATCCCTCATGGACACCTGTAGTGGGATAGATTCCAGGACACATTTCTCAGAAGAGCCTCAGATTCCCATTGTAAGACAAGGAAAAGGTTTCAAAACCTTGAATTGACGAGTCTTGTTATGATCATTTACACCTCACAAGAGTTTTCCTGTTGCAAAGTCATTACTGATCCCAGAGACATCTTCCCCTCATCTGGGCCAGTCCACCAGCCGGTGAGGCCCCAGTGCCCATCACCATTGCCCGAGCCTGCTGGTTCTGTGAATTTACCTCACAGCCATTCCCTGGGTGGCAGGTGGGACACTGTGCCCCACACTGAGGCACCAGGACCTGGCCCAGCAGGGACCGGGCAGCCGGCTCAGCTCCTCCTCATGGCTACGTTGGCCTTCTCTGATTAAAGGTAACACAAACACCCAGTTTCAAGATAAAACAGGACCTACTTTTTCTATGTAAGTTTCCGATGGAAAAAATTGCAGTTGGTTTTAATGTTTAGCAGCTCTGATTTTTAAATGCACACTCTTCTGGCCAGACTTTGCAAAGGTCTGCTTCCATTTAATAAAGGACTGGTTTTCTGAAGTGCTGTTGCATATTCAAAGCTCTCTTCAGAGGTGAGGTTTGTGCATACACAATGTACCACAAGCCTGGACCCTTTTCATATGGGAACATCTGTGCTCCAAGCTCTGTTAATATAACCCCTTCTCAGTGTTCACTGCTTCACAGTAACACTGTCCTTTACATCAAACTGAAGAGTATGTCGAAAAAGCCAAACAAACAAATAAACAAACAAAAAGATGTCACAACTTGTTTAGAGCCTAAATCTATGTTTTCATCTGCTTCCATTTGGGCAATAGCAAGTGTCTATGTTCAAGAGCTCCCTTCATGTGCAGGGGTCCCAAAGGCTCTATAAACTGTAGAAGGAGACAGTTCATACAAAACACTGAAAAGGAGCCAAATGATGAAATGATGCTCTGTTCCATCAATTGCAGTGGTTTCAAACAATGCAACAGAAAACACCTGTTTGAGCTGCTTGAAGACCATAGAGAGAGAGTAGTTTTCAAGAGCTGTGTTTGGCAATCTCACCTGCTTTCTCTTGTTTTGTGCACAGCAAACGGGACCAATCAGTGCTACTCTGGTGATGACCCGCCCTGTGAAGGGGCCCCGTACTGTTGAGTTGGACTTGGAAATGATCACTGTTAACACTGTCATCAACTTCAGAGGAAGCTCTGTCATCCGGCTGAGGATATTCGTATCACAGTACTCCTTCTAAACCTTGAGTTCATGCCCTGGAAATATTAAACCAAGAGACAGTTCCTCCTCTGCAGAACTCTCTCCTCAAAAGCCAGTACATATAACAGCTCCAAACCAAATCACTATTTCCACAGACCCAGAGACCTATGCCTGTCTGAGCAGGGAGGCCTCTTCATGCACAGTCTGTATCAGGATGCAGACATCTGAAGATGTATTGTCAGCAGATTCCATGTGATTCTCTATGTGGTCATGTATTTTAAGGACTCTTCTTTTCACTGTAAACACTTCTAGGGCATGAGTCTATGTGAAAGACTGTGAACCTTTGTAGCTCTAAGGCTGCTTAGCAAAAAGCACCAAAGAAACTGAGGAAAAAGCTGGCTTTTGCAATCTTGCATTTTTTTAATTTTTTTTTCATTATAAATGGAAAGCAGACAAACAAACAGAAACAAAACCAAGAAACCCACCTATTGAAACAAGGGATCTCAGAAGTCCTAATGTCCATTCCCAGTTATCTCTGGAATAAGGCAATCAGGCACTTTGTCTCAATTCACCTTGCATTTTTCTTAGTTTCACCTGTTTTTTCTTTGATTCTATTTTATAGTTAAAATTCATTGTAAATTCATTCAAAAATACATGTTGTACTATGTAATCTTTTACTTTCTAACCAAGTGTCACATGTTTGGGTTCCTTCCTGTATTAAATCTTTCTATATAACAGAGTTCATAGAAATCTATCACTGGATGATGTGTTTTACAACATTTAGGATTTTATGCTTATTTGCACTCAAGATCTTTGACACAGGCTTCCACTGCCAGAATAGCACCCAGAATAAGTAGGGACTTTGGAACAGAAAAGAATCAGAATTTTATTTTTACATTTTCCTGAGATGGGTTCGATCAAACAGTTTGTAATGGCTACAGTGTAATAATACTAACTGTGTAGTTATGGCTGCAACTGATCTCCTGTTCAAAGACACTTAGGTCAGACCTGTCCAAATTCCTTCAGAAAAAATTAATTATTCTTTTCACTTGCAGTCTCTCTTCTTCATTCCTAACATCAGGGAAAATAAGCTGAAAAGGACTAGGACCAGTCTTACCATTCATGCTTACACCACAAAGCAGACCAGACTATACCAGTACCCCAATCTCAAACAATGGGATCCCACAGTTTCCATAGGCATTGTTTTCTCAGGTATAACTGCTGTAACCAATAGTAAGTTTCTCCTAAAGTCCAATCTGAATCTCCAACATGGTAATCTGTTGCTTTTTAGTCTGCTTCCAGTAGAAATAGAGAACAGTTTATCTTCCCCTTTGCAGCAGTCTTTAACATGTCTGAAGACTGTTGTCATGTCTCTCCTCAGATTGTTCTTCTCTAGTCTAAACAAACCCAATTCTTTTGGTCTTTCCTCATACATCACATTTTCTGGACCTTTGATCATTCTTGTTGCTCTCAGTTGGATTCTCTCCAGTTGGTTCACATCTTTCTTGAAGCACTGTGCCCAAAACTTGAAAAGTATTCCAGCTGAGGCCTCTCAGTGCTAAGCCAAATCTATATATATGTTTAGCAGTTTGAAAAAAAATTAAAAATTGTATAGTTTGAAGGTATAATTCTTGTTGAAGCCACTGGCACTTTGGATTTTTTATTTTAGTAGGGATGAGGGTTCATATGCCTTGTTCTTAAATTTGTCTGAAACAAGCTCTTTTGCTTTGTTTTCTCCTTCCTGGATTATTTGCTCTGCAGCATTGCTAGGGCAGGAAAGATAACATTCACTTTCTCTTTTTGAGGACTGGAAGTGCTCAGTGCTACTGGGGAGAAGGAGTTTATGATAATTATAGTGCAAGCAGGCAGGAGTAGAGTAACAGCATTATGTGAGATCTTCAATAAAGTAAATTCTCTTCAGAAGAATTAAATGGGAGAATACAGACTTGGAAAGTTATCATAACATAGACCACATGACACAATCGCAAAACTGACTTTTGTTCCTAGCAAGCTTTGTGAGTTAGTCTGGATTTGCTTTTCTGTAGCTTCAGTAGAGACTCTGCACTTTTTCCTCGTACTCAGCTTGAAGGAAGCCCTGATGCTCTCAGCAATGAAACACTGAATTGAGCAGCTGCCATTTCTTAATGGTTTAAAGGTTTTCTCTGTGCTGCTCCAATGTCCTGGGATGCTGTGGCCCAGAGCTCTCTGTACACAGGCTGTCCTTTATTGTAAAAACAAAACGGCTGGACTCTGATTCCAGGGTTTAGTGGGCCAAGTTGAGGGCAGGAAGCCAATGAGTTTTGTGAGTAGCCGACTTGGAGGAGATAAATGTAGAGGAAATGGGCAGAGAAATATCAAAACCAAGAATTTGTTTCCTGAGTGTATCATGGCTCATCAAATACCACAGTCTTGGAGGGAAAAATAGAGATGGTCAGGAAGGAGGACTGCTAGTTTATAACCATGGGGCTAAAAGTGCTCATGTGTCCCAGATGATGCAAGTAAAATGTGCATCATGGGTGGACCAGAAAGTGGACAAGGGGCATCTTGAATTGAAGATGTCAAACTCTTAACATGCTGAAAGTTTTCCCAGTGCTTAAAAGCCCCTTTTTCCTGCCTTTTGTGCCCCTATGTTATGGCTTCTTCATGCCCAGTTGAGGAGTCCTCTCTTCCTGCCTTCACATCACCTCCTGGAGTGGAAGTGTTAGACATCGGACAGTTTCTCACATCTGGGCTGTTCTCCCATGGCCCCCACATAACAACCTGATTTAACCCTAATTTAGAAACATCAAACCCCAGAGGAATTCCATAACAAAACCCTTTGTTAAAAGAGTAAAGCTTGAATGGTTGGGTTTAGCTGGGTCCAGCAAATACTCATAAAACAATATTACACTTTCTATATAAACATTCTGCGCCTTACAAAAACCAAGTGAAAAGTCTGGAAACAAAGGAATTCAGCCACTTCTCCACCGCCATAACATCTTTCATCACTCACTATCACTCCAGCCAACTTAAACTCTGCCAAAATATATGCCAATCTCAAAATAATAGATTACTAGCACTTTAAAACATCTAAACTCTCCATTTCCTAGTCAGAGGTCTGTTTCCAATAGACCATTGCAGGCTTGTATATTACAGCAATTCTCACCAAATTAAAAAACATGTCCAGTTTTTACAGCATGAAAGTTAAAAATGCAAGCTGCGACTGCCACATATATTCATGTTTTCCTTGGAGGCCAGAACTCCCTAAAAGCAGACAGAATTCCAAATTTGCTCAGAAAATGATTCTTTATTCTAAGCCATCACACAGTATTTTCTAACATAAGGAGTTTTACCGTATGGTTAATAGACAGTATTCTGGCCAGCACCAGATAAGGTCACAGACCCTGGTCTGGGTATGTGCAGCTTCCCTCCAGCTCTGCTCACTCAGGCTGGCACAGCTGTTCCCTGGCCAAGCAGGGAAGGGACAACTCTTTGCTTCTCCTGCCTGTCAGCTGTCATGTCTGTTGAAATGTAGATCCTCAGGACCTATATGTTTGTACAGCACCTCTTGCCAGTACAACAATTGGAATAAAGGTAAAAGAAAGCAGAAATGACAGTAACCTTTTATGCAGATCACAACAATTGGTAAGGAGAAATTATTTTTATAAACAAACTAAGTGATTCATGCTAGTCAGGTTAGGTGCCAGAGGGAGAAGAATGGCAAGAGATGAATCATTCAGTGCTATAGCACTGAATGGGTCCTATCATCTGGCTTATTTGGTTTTGAGGTATTTTTAGGGGACTGACTTTTTGACAAAGACAACAAAATGTTATTTCAACTAAGAGTTGCTGGATCTCACAGAATCATTTTTCTGTGATTCTTTGACTACAATAGCTTCATTTGTTATGGTTTGGTGCTGATAACACCAAGGTCGTGGGTTCGATCCCCGTACAGGCCACCAGTACAGTTATGGTTTGACTCCGGCGAAATGCCGAGAGCACACACAGAGATCCAAAATTTCTCAGACAAGGAAAAAAACACCTCAACTTTTGCAATAAGGATTACAAGCAACTGTTTATTAACTACTTCACACAAGCAAAATAGGCTCTAACTTAGAATATTAAGTATTCACTACTACTAAATAGTAAGTATTTACTACTACTACTAAAATCAGAGCTTAAGAGTTTAAGAGTGAGAAGTTTGACAGATGTTACAGACACCTTTCTCTCCCCACCCCTCCCTTTCAGATCTTTCTCCTTCCCCCAGCAGCTCAGGAAGATGGGAGTGGGGGGTTACAGTCAGATGCTGGCTTTGCTGCTGCTCAGGAAAGAGAGAGAGAGTCCCACCCCAGCTTTCCTCGTGGGTTTTTTTTCCACGAAAACAGTGGATTATACTGACAACAGCTTTTTTCAGGTATCGTTGTCACATAAGTCACTTTACCATAGGTGCAGTCATTCACGTGCTGCTTGGCTGCTTCAGTGTAGGTGCTTGCGGGCCACCAGTCCTCCCAAAAAATGCTGCTCTGCTGCTACAGCATGGGTCTTTTCTTCTTACGGACTACAGGACTCTATCAGGCCCCCCTGCTCCAAACATGGACATCAAACATCCCACAGGATCACAGCCTCTCTTTTCCAGCACTTACCTGTTCCAGCGTGAAAAAATCTCCCAGTCTTTCCATGGGTTCACAGGCAAATCTTTGCCCCTATGGGTCCTCACAGGTTGCTGGGGCCCTATTTCAGTGTTTAAGGCATCTTCTCTTTCTCCTCTCTCCGACCTTGGTGTTAATCAAACTTCTCCCTCTCCTCTCTCTTAAGTGGCCATGATGTTCTGCCTAGCTTTTTTTTTTCTCGTTCTTCTTAAATATGTTATCACAGAGGCGTTACCAGTCGACCTTGACTAGCTGGGAGCTAACAGTAGCTGTAGAAACTTCCAGCAGCTTCTTAAAGAAGCCTCATGGCCCCCCCCCCCCAGCTAATAAAAAACTCTGGCTTAAAACCACAACATTGTTGAAAATAACTAAGCTTTTCTGAGGACCTGGTCACCCCCCATCACTAAGTGTAGTATCCAGGGCCATTCACACAGAGCTTTCTCCTTTTCAGCTGGAGGCCTGTACTCATATTTATTTTTTTTTCCTTAGCTTTTAGAAGAGTCAACTTTTACTGTCTCATAACATGGTATCAGCATCAGCAGAATTAATATATTAATTTTTCTGTTTAGAGCAAGCAGAGCAATAAAATAATACAGTTTGTGGTCATGCAAGTTCCCCAGTCTGGCTTATTCACAGAATATGCTATTGAATATCTTCCATAGCATATGTGTATTAGAACACAATGGAACTGTCATAGCACAAAGATGTTAAAAAAAAAAGGGAATAAAAGTATGCCTTAATGTTATTCAAGCCTGTGTTATTCAAGCCTGACAGGCATTATTGTTCAAATAAATCTCTCTCCTGGATGGACAAACCCCTTAGCTGGTGTTAATTTGCATGACTGATGCTTTTCAATGGAAAGATAACAAATGTCCTTAGACTCTTCAATGTATAAATTGAATAAAGCACTGCATTAGTATCTGCACACAAGGAGAATTTACAGAAGCTACAGAAGTGGTAGTATGGCTCTGCATTTGGAAGTCAAAGAGTAAGATAATAATATGGCACAAGCAAATTCTGTTTCCTTGCCTGACAGTAGTGCAAATAAGTAATTTACACCCATCACATTTTGTTGTTTTAAGTCTTTGAACCAATTTTTAATAGCTCGACCCAAAAGCAGGTGCCATGCATGAAGACTGAGGCTGATGGTCATAACCAGATTTTTGGAGATTCTGCAGAAAGCCTGCTCCAGGAAGGTGACGGGTGCTGAAGGGTCAGTGCCATAGTGAGTGTACATGGTCCAGAGGTATTTGTGTGAGGATGTCTGTGATACTACACCTGTCCCTTTCCTCACCCATTTCAGTGCAGAATGCAACTGAAGTTTCTAAGTGTGCACATCAGATGTGGAAATCTCACCTATACCCATTCTTAGCTCTAGTGGTTTGCAATGGGCAAACTGATCCTTTTGTGTAACTCAACTAATACTGGTGAAGCCACACAAGGGAGAGTTTGGGTACAAGGCAGATACACTTTTATACCAGCAAGCAAATAATGATACAGTAACCTCAATGTAAGAATTGAAGAATGTATCTGAGCAACAAAGCACTCTTCAGGAAATGCTTCAGCAACCAAGAACTCCTGAAAGATTCCATCTCTTTCAATTCCCTTTCCTGTGTCCCAGAAGTCACTCATTTTCCCTTGGAGTTTGTCCTGGACAAATGAGCTTGTCATGGTCAAGCACTGCAAGCACATACTGAGTGAGCTCCACTTCTCTGGCACTTCTTAACATTTTTATTTTTGCTTTTTGGAGATCAGTTGTAGGCTATATCTCTTTTTTAGGGTTTGACTGACCTCAGTTGCTCTTCTTACAGACAAGGCAGATCCATTATTTCCTCATCAGGTTCCTCTGCACCCACCAGCTGCACAAGCTCCTCGTGTGTTTCACTGGAGATGCCAGTACTGCAGTGTTGCTAGGCACCCTTACAGCAAAGTATTGCTGTGAATGGCTCAAGGGATTTCCCAGGCTTCTGGCAGAGCCTGGCTTCACGAATAGAATTTTAAAAAACCCAAACCTCCTCAGTTTTGAATGTAAGTGATGTTCTTTTATGTCCTGATTAATCACTTTTCTCCCAAAATTGCATCTGTATCATGTTGGCTTGATAGTCTCAAAGCTTTTTAAGAAGTCTGATAAGGACATGCTTATGCAATCCATCCTTAGGTTTCACACAACTTGGACGAGGTTTTTCCAATTTGCAAACAGAGTATTTAGCCCCAGTCAGAGGGAGTTCAATGTGATCATCATTATGCTGAAGTCAATGATAATCAAACACCTCACATCAGGTCTGGATTTAGCATAGGTTTATTTTAAGTCTCAAATCTTAGAGTCAGTGGTGCAAATGTAAGCAGATATGTATTATTTTTACAGTAGAGCTGAAAGATTGTTTCCAGTAAATAAACAGTAGTATGATTGCAGTACCTCTTTATCTTTGGGTACTTAGAGATTTCTTGAGATAACCTTTTACACTTCAACATTTCCTCTGGTATTTCAAGATATTCATTGATGTGTTTCCATTAATGATTTCTTAGCCCTGTTCTTCAAAGGCTCTTGACTCTGTATTTTGTTAAAACTTGAGGCTATACCCAAGCCTTTGCATCATCACAATTCATGCATCATTGATAGAAATTGTTCCTCTCTGTAACCTGTCTGGGATTACGTTGACTTCCTTGAGATTCTGCAATATTCTGAGTAATGCATATGCATGTGTTTGTCAAGACTGGGACCTTGGTCTGGAGATTGTTCATTAGCAACTTGCCACACATGTTCTGCAACCAACATGTGAAATCATAGCTATAAAGGTTAGTTTTGACAAAAATTCTCAAAACATGGTGTTTCTTGGCTGCAAACACAATTCAAATATCCAGGACCAGAGTTCTCCAGCATGCATATGAAATTCCTGTTTTTAAGAAATATTTTGGTCAGTAAACTCAGTTTGTAGATTATGAGAAATGCAAAGAGGCAGAAGGCCTGCCAAGATTACATAGACTTGTTATTCAGACCAGTATCCCCCCAAAAATCTGACTCTAGTTCATCATTTAAAAATACTCCTTTGGACTGACATCTGATGCCATTCAAGTAGGGCAGGGGAACAGAAAAACTGACTGCTTCCAAAACAACAGCAGCTGCTCAACAGAGATCTCTGGGCTCCTACAGTGACCAGAAACACCTTTAAGACCAGGTCTGCACCCCAGGACAGTGAGGAAGGCACAAAGCTCACAGAGACATGTCCTCAGCTGGAGAAGAGGTATCTTCACTGACTTCTGTATGATGTCAACTGGAGATTTACATCATAATGTATATAAAATTTCTCTCTGTGTTTATACATCTTTGGAAAATTTAAAATGACCAAAATTAAAAGTACCAAGCTGTTGCCTACCACACACATACTACATGCAACAATCTTTAGTGCATCCCTCTGCCATCCCCCAGAGTTGTGCTCACTTAGAATTACCCAGTCTGATTTGGTGTGAGTTGACAATGGCATAAGTGACAGCATTGGGTTCACAGCAGTGTAAAGTCATACCCATGGATGAAAAAAAGAGAATTATAGAGCGATAAGATTACAATTGAACCAGAAAGTTAAAAAAGAGCTTGCTGATTAGTCAACCTTTAGTGCTTTGGTTATGATGTCATTGACATGGACAGAAATAATGAACCAGAAACAGAAAATACTAAAAAGATTATCTCCTTAGAAAGATAAGTGCCTCTGTAGCCTACAAATAGCTCTGAAATTAAGAAATCCCACAGCAACATCTGGAAAAGGAAGAATTCACTCCTTGACCTACAGCATCCCTGTCTCCCACGGGAGGATTAAGGGTTGATCCTTATCATGATACAGGCACAATGGCTGTTTGATGGTTGAGCCAAGAAAGAGGCAGGCATGGCCAGAGGCAATGGGAGGACACACCAAGATAATGTAAAAGTACAAGGAATGCTCTCATGTGCAGAATCTCTGAGACAAATCTCTCTTGCTGTATGAAGCAGTTTAGCTTTGCTTAGGAAATGCTAACAGTCACTTCAATAAAAATAGGGGGGCATTCATGTGTTGGAATGCAGCATCAGTTTTCAAAAAAAATGATGCCCTGGTCAATATGTCACCTAATGAGATGCACTGGACACCAGAAACCTATAAGCACAATTCTAGATATAGCACATACAGTATCTTATATCAACAATTTATCCTGCAGCCAGTACAGGTACAAGGAGGGGGACTCACTGGCCAGCTCAACAGATGCTCCACAGAAATTCTGTTTCTGCTTAAACAGTCATTATGCTAACTCTTACTTGCAGGCTGTCTAGATTAATAAATATGTTATATTTCATAGTCTTTTTTTTTTTGGAAGAGCAGTTTTTTTACTGTAATTTAAAATGGATGGTTTCAATGTCCCTCATCCTGCCCCTTTGATCTATAACCATTACTTCATTTGTAGCAGAAAATGAGCTTTTAATTTTTGCATTGTTCTACAGCTTGTGAACAATTCGCATTGAATATGCCAGTAGGGACTATTTTAAAGCTTTCTAAAAATAAATATGCTGCTAACAAAAATGATAATTGAATTCTAGCTTATTTTGATCACTGCCTGGGTTAGTTGTGTTCATGTAGGATCATTGCAAGTCTTTATGTCAGAATTATGTAACTCCTTTGCAAAGCCAGTTGAATGAGGATCAATGATACTGGTACAACCATTGGTCATAAACACTAGTAACATACAGACAGTAGAAGAGAAAACTTCAAAGTAAAATACAACTAACTCTCAAGAAGCTAGTTTTCTTTCAGTTTTTATGTAGTACAGTTGCCCATACTTGGAGATACATGTGTGTACTTTGCCTTCACTTCCTGGTGGGTTTATATGTGGTAAGGCTCAAATTAACAGTTTGTGTAATACTCCTTTATCTGTAACAGGAGCTTGACATAGCTGAGGCAATTCTTTCCTGTGTAACATCACTGAAGGCTGGAGCAGGTCACTGCCTCTGGTAGTGGGGACGGGTCCCTCGCCCAGTTTCCCCCTTGCCTGGTTTCCCTCAGGCACCAGCCATGCTTTATCCAGCACATGTCTGGAGGGTGTATGGGAGGGTGTACAGGCTACATGCTGCAGCCTTGGAGGTGTTCCCAGAGGATCCCAGGAGAAGAGCTCTCCTCCCACCTGACATGGTGCCACTCTCCTCTCCCAGTTGTCTTGAGTCTTTAGAGGCAGTGAAGGCAGAGCTTTGTACAGGGATCATGAGGCTATGGCCAGAATTTCGCTTACATTTGGCAGAATAAACTTGTCTCCATGTAAGATAATTTAGACTGAACTGGTTTCCTCATACATAAATCATTAACTAGTGGCTAGTTCTCACTCCCACCTGCTCTACATATCTTTTGACTTTAGTAAAAAAAGGCTTTTCCACCCACACCACACTCAGTGACCCATGCTTAATGAGGTTTGAGTGTTTGTTGGTTTGATTTGTGTTTTGCATGTGGAATGTTCTTATTTCAGTAAATTACAAGGACAGGCAAGATTGGCTCTGGTTTGCTTTGTGGAAAGTGAATGAAACTTATGTCACACAGTTACTTTCTCACATTCTTATCATTCAAATAACTTGCTGCAGAAGTGAGGTAGGTAATACGCCATTCACTGGGCTTGTGATGATTTACAAGCCACTCAGAAACCTGATATGAATTCAAAGGCACTGCCCTTGCTCATTTACAGTATCACGAGGACACGTCATTTCCCTTCTCTACACTGCAAACGCATTAATTCTGAATCACATGCTCAAGAAAAATTACACTGAAACAGGCACACATGCAAACTGAAAGAAGAGAGGCCAAATGCAGGAATGCTGAGCTGCAAAATTTCAGGAGAAGAAAACAACTCTCTAGAACTGCTCAAAGAAAATGAGAAAGTAGGTCTGTGACCCATGACCTGGTCTGACTTCTGGTTCTACAGTCCAGACTGAGGTGCCCTGGTAGAAGTGGCCTGATCAGTGAGGATACCAAAGGACTGGACTTTCCAGTAAATATGATAAAAAACCGGACAGTTTAGGAAAGAGTTGCTCTGACTTTGTTGTTGGCATACAGCTCAAGTAGCCTAATCAGATTTCTAGACCTGAGCCACTTTATCCTTCTTTCTCTACCTGCTTACAGTCTGCTTTTTAGGTTGTTATTATACATGTTGCCATGTTTGTCTTAGATGGGGTTGCAAATGGAACTGAATAGTGTGACTCCCTCCCCTTTTTTTGTTCTTTTCACAATGCAAGACCAATCTGCTCTGACAGCATCCTCTCAGCCAAGGGATTCTCTGTTCATCAAGAGCTCTGTGGACAAGGCAATGGTATCTCCGAAGCTGACCCCTGAGTGTGGACAAACCTGAAGCAGGTTGTACTTTCCCTTCCGTCAGTGCTGTCCAGCCAGCTGGTAAAGGACATTGCGCTGCTGGAGGATGAGGTTTGTCTGGGCTGTAAAACTGATACCCTGCAGCGATTTAACCTCCTGCTGCACTTCCTTAAGGGTAAGCTATGAATCATATTTCCTTGAGAAGTCCCATGGGCTGTGTACCAGAACTCCTGCTTCCTCCTCCCTCTCTGTTTTTGGTGGCACCAGTTCCTCATGAGGCCTGTGCGTGCTGCTGAATGTTGTTAAACTGTCCTTGGTGTCAGCCTGCACGAATCAGTGATGGAAAAAATGAGCCCTACGTGTTTGTTCCAGGAAGCCAGACAGCAATTCCCCATCTCATATAGGTGAACACTTTCTCACACCAGTAACTCATTAGGACAGCACATGTGACCTCAGCTCTTTCACAATGATGTTTATAGTCTGTGCCACTGTTTGTAAGGACTCTTGTGAATGGCAGCTGATTGCTGATCTTTAACTGCACTTCATGAATTCCCTTTTTTTCTCTTTTTAGCCTATTTTATTTCTCCTTTCTTGGGTTCTTGCACAGTTCAGTCACCATACCATTCCAAAATCATGAAGGCCCCCTAAAACCCAGTACTGAAACACATTCTCCATCTGCCTGCTAATGAAAATCCTTGTCACTCATGGGAACACCACATCAGTTTAAGAAAGAGAACAGCCACAGCTTTGGCTGAAAAATGTTCAGTTCAGTTTTCTAAGATCCTGAAGAACTAATTTAATAAATCCATGCTTGTTTGAATGACTGCACCTTCCACCTCCCACCACATTTTTCATTATGTTATTTGGAAACAACTGCATGTGGGTTTAACATGAAGTTAATCCCCGAACTGCTACCATATGATCTAGTTTTTATGACATTAAGAGTTAAAACAACAGTGACAACTGAAAATACTTCAGGTAAATGGGTATTTGCTCACCATGGAAGCCCAGCCTTAGTCATACATATATATAAACTTTTCAGTTTGGGAAGTCCAGGTAAATAACATAGCAAGGACACTGTGTCAAACAAATAAATATTTGTGCCTACAGTTATTAATGCTGACTCAGGATTCTCGAAAACAATATCTCAAGAAAATACTGTTGAGAATAAATAACCTGCAGTTTGCAGCTGTCAAACTTCCTGGTAAAACACTGGTTCGTGACACCTGCACCCATCCACTCAGTTGCAGTATTGAGTTGTACCAAGATGTAACCCACTTATGTCTGTTTGGCAGAACAGTCTCTGAAGGGCTTTATGTTCTCTCCTGTCTGAATATTGTGAATAACCAAACATGAGTTAAGTATGCATAACCCTCTGCTTTGGGGTGAGAATGCATCCTTATTCCTGCCCTAAAATCCCTAGTGATATCACCAAGAGTTGTGGCCTACAGCACATTTACCTCTCAGTGGTTCTGGGTGAAAGGGTGAGGAGCAGCCAGTGCTGCTGGCAGGCCTGCCTAGTGAAGGCTGGGAGGGTGGGCAGCAGGTTGGCTTTCCTTTATTTCACATACTTTTAGAGTGCTCTATCCTGGTGCATTTGCCTGGGAACAAAGCAAAACACCTGCAGCTGGGTTAAAAAGGGTTAACATTAGAGTGGGCTGGTAACCTCTGTTTCTAGTTATGTCATTTCTTAAATGGCTTTAAGTATCTTGCCTTTCCTTAAGGGATGTGCCCAAAGCTTCAGCTTGGAGGTCAGTATGTGTTCTTCTTTTGAACCCAGGAATTTCAGGTAGAAGAACAGATTTCCAGCTTCTGTGGGTGACCAGCTATTGGCCTCCACTGATCTTCTTCCCAGCTTCTTCACTTCCATGGGACCAGCAAGCCTTAAAGTGTAGTGATTTCTGGAATGGCTTTTTGCCATCACCCCCCTTCAGCAAGGTAAATTAAGTCTGCTTAACCTGAAAATAGAAGATGAAAAGTTTTTTACAACTGGAAACAATATTTTTTTGTGCTTTACAAGTTGGGCCTGTTTCTTGACCTGGTCCCCTTCAGGAAGGACCTTTTGTGTGCTGCCCTTCATCTGCATGGGTGACATCTGGCTGGCCCCTGCTTCCCAAGGGGGGAAACATCTGCTTATCCTTGGGCAGGCCTGTGTCTGCTTTTGGGAGACAGGCCAGATCTGAGGCCCTGAGCAGACTCCAGAGAGATGATAGTGTGAAAACACAGGGCAGGGCAGCACCACCTGCCCCTGAGGTCCCAAAAAAGAGAGGGAAGGAAAGGAGCGAGGCAGGTGTTTGGACACATTCCGTCCATGGGTCAGCTGCCTGCTTTGCCCTTTCCTTGGGCAGGCGGGTACTGAGGCCCCGAGGAGACTGGGAGAACATGGAAAGCTGCCTCTCATTCCCTCTTCCACACTGAAACAGGCATTTCTGGGCTGTGATGGGCAAGTGGGACTGTAAAAATGTTTAGGGAGACACCTCAGAGGCAGCCCAGGAGGTGGCACCATGCCAGCTTGGTGGGAAAGCATATCCTAGGGAGACTGGGCTTCACAGACAACCCAGGGAGCAACCCCCGGGTACAGAAAGGGCTGCACCTGTGAGATTGTCACTGGCAGAGAGAGGAGAGAGGGATCGACTGTAGGACTGTCAGCTCCCCACAGTGCTGGTGTCCTGCCCCAGGCCCATGAAGGTGTCTAATGCCTGGGACTGCCCAGTTCCCTGGCTGGGGGTGCACAAGGGTGGTCTGGCTTCCCACTCAGCCCTTGGTTTCCCCAACCACCGAGGCTCCCTGACAGTTCCCTCCTCAGTCCCTTCACAGAGCAGGGATGTAGCAAAAATACAGATGTATATTTGCGCCATTGCCTGCATTTGGACCTCTCCTTCCAGCCTATTTCTAACTACAGTGCTTAAACCCCAAGGATTTTCACTGCTAGCTGGTCACAGCTTCTATTTCTTGATGTGCTTTTGAACCAGAGGAACTGAAATAATTCCGTGAGATCTATTATGTCTCTGGCCTTTAAAATGCAATAATTTCTTACTAGGTTACACTCCTATTTTGTAATTCATTCTTAATATTATTCTACAATAAAGCTCTGCACAAACAATTTATCCCACAGGAGGAACTTCTGCCAGATTCCAGATGTCAAACACATTTGCTTCAAATATAGTTCATGACCTTTTATGTTTGTTAATGTGACGTCATGGAAATTATTTATAATAAATAAGCATATTTCAGAGTCAGGTGCTTCATGGGCTCTTTTTCAGTAATACAACAGCCTTTCCTGAAACAGGTCTTTCCTGTTTTGTTGTGGGATTTTTTTCCCCTGGCAATGACAGTTTGGGAACAATTTGAAACCCTGTTATTGAACTGAATCCAACTATTGCACTGAAAGGTACTCTTAAGACAATTCATCTTTCAAATCTTTCCTGACAACAGCCACAGATAAGGTTAGACCTTTTTTATCCTTTACTCTGAAAATGCAATTTTCAAACTCCAGATAAATACTAAATATATTGCCTTACAGCACTGAATCAAGGAGAAAAGTACCCGAATTGTTTGGATCTAAATGACACATTTGATATGCCAACTGATTTTTGCATGTAAGCAAGCTCATTTTAAAGCTGGAGTAGCACCATGTACCCACAATCCTGTGGGTATAAGGGCTCTAGAAAATATTTGAAGGTGTCAATACATTGACAACATTTAATCTTATTGCCACATCTGCTGAAAAAAGATGTCTTCCCAAATCTGCACCAGATTAAGAGCATCTGGCTCTTAATGAAGCCAGGCATGAAAAGGATGCAATTGGAAAACACTGGACAGGATACCTTGGCTCTCTTTCATCCTTTTCTCAGCTGTACGTAAAGGTTTATAACTCCTCATGAGTTTACTGGATCCATCATCTTGGATTCCTAGACATACAGCAGCAGAAATGCCCCCTGAGGATGAAACAGAACGATTTGCTCCTGCACAGTTCTCCTGTACTCTGCACAGTACTCCTGTTCATCACTCCAGGCTGAAGCTGATGGCCTGCCCAGAACAGCACCCTTGTGCCTCAGTGACTCTCCACCCTGGAACCTCTCCTTGCCTTTGGCTAGTTGGGGGCTGGCAGCCATTTATGAGGTTGAAGACCACTTTGTGGCTCAAAAGCAGCTGCTGCAGCTCACGCAGAGGTGGGGCTGGCTGTGGAGAGATGGAACCAAAATGTTCTAGTGCATGAAGGATGAGTCCTCCTGGGATCTATTATCAGAATATATTAATGATGTGTGTGTACAAAGAAAATCTGCCTTACAGTGTAAGGCAAGACATAACAAGCCAGCAAATCTGTTTTCAAATTCACAGTACATCGAATCTGAATGAGATAAAGAGAGGGTCTAATTTGAACAGCAAAGTATCTCCATACAATTGCTCCTCTAGGCATTGTAGCAACACTTTTAAATGGTCCTGGACATTGTGCAATAAAGCTGTCCTGCAGCCCTGCAGGAGGAGGCAACTGGCTGCACTCTCAGATGGTGGACAGAATTACAACAGATTATGTCAAGAAACTGTGATGTTCAACATTCATTTGATAAAAGGAGAAAATAACACTCAAGAGTTGAATTATAGCAGCTTTCTATAATGAAGTGTGAACCCCACCCAGCATCTGTGGCAGAGGGAAGGTGTCTGCTAAACACAAAGCTTATGATGGGAATGGAAATAAAAACAGGTTCCAGCTGAGATTAGGACAGAGGATGAGGAAACAGTTTCATGTTTCTCCCAGCACAACCTCAGGGGATAAAGATTACTGCTGCAAAAACTTTAATGGTAGTAAAATCCTCTGGCTGCAGAAGTTGTTTGTAATGAAGGTGTATTAACCACTTAAAGACTTCATCTGAAAAGTACTCTGTTATTGCACTGAAATCTAAGTTGCAAAATCCCTTTTTTCTCTCAAAAAGCCTCTGCCTCAAAAAACTTAATTTAGTGGCTACAAATGGAGTTTGGCTATGAGACGTTGTAGGCTGTATGCTGGACTTGTCCTGATAACACCCTGGCTTTTAGGTCCTGACAGCTGACCTCATCGCTTGGCTATTGCAATATATACTGGATTTTAACTCTGATCATAAGTACATCACTTGTTGTTAGTTTCTGAAGCTAAAAGATTTCATAAGCTGTAGTGTTACATGCTTGCTTACTCTGAAGGATTCTCAGCAGAGCTGGAGAAGCTATTTACCAATCATCAATTGCTAATTTCATGTAATCCTTCGTAAACTAAGTGAGAACTACTAACCAACAATGTTTTCCACTTTTGTGCTTGAAAGACTTCGGTGTGCTCCGTGCAAACATTGATTCAACCTCTGAACTCTTGATTTTTAACATGGAAGTTGGCACAATTCAGTAAGTGTGCACAAGTGGTGGGATCATGTATCCGATGCAAAGGATCACGAGGGAGAATTCAGACTGGATTTACGCAAAGCTGCAGCCTCCATCAGCACTCCCATTGAAAACTTCGGTCACTGGAGTATTTGCACAAAGTGAAGAAATCTTAATCTATTTGAAAGTGTTTGCAGATGTAAATAATTACTCAAGAACATTTGTGTCAGTATTTATACATTGGGGTTTTATTGTTTCAGGTCTAGTTCCTAAAGGTTTGAGGTCCAGAGATGATAATACACACTCCTGCTTGTAGCTACTTTATAGTCTTCCGGCTACTCCTCTTTCACCAAGAAAAACACTGGCAAGTTGTAATCCAATAGCATAAACAGACTCAGCAACAAGTGAAAAAGTCTGCTGTGCAGAGGTTCAAAACAAATGAGACAGGCCTCGCTGGGGAATACGAGAGGTGAAGCATAGCCCAGGCTAATAAATTCTCCTCTATTGGCCCTGCGTGGGTCTGCTCAAGTATCTCGGCCCTGCATTTCTGGAGCTGAGAGCATTGTGGTTTGGCAGAGCCAGCCAAAACCAGCCCAGTTTACTAACTTGATCTTAGTAACGGGGGTGCCCTGGGTGGAGGCAGCATGAGGAGCAAGAGCAGCTGCAGAGCACCAGGACCTAGTGAGGATGAGTGGTTGCAATGGCAGTCTGGGATGGACACGGGCTGAGAGCAGGCAACAATGGGGCACAGGGACATCACCAGGTTTCTCAAGCAAGGTTTAGTTACAGAAAGATTAGCAAGTGCTAGAGGAGAGCATGGGGCATTCCTGATGCTGCCTGGAGGCTGGCAGGGAAGGAAGATCATATTTGCAGCTGACAGAGAGGTCTGAGGAGCAAATAACAGAGGCAAATTGGTTTCACTGCTGATGTTCAGACTAGACTTGTTTGGAATAAAATCTTCTAAGGGAGGGGGGAGGTTTGTTTTCCGTTGCAGCATTCCAGCTAAAAAAAATCACAACACTGTCATGATCTCATACAAGATCAGGTTGTCCACAGGGATGTGAGAAGTGGTCCCCTCAAATTACAGAGCACAGCCTTGCCTTGACTAAGAAGGGAGGTAGGATTGCAAACTGTTTTTTTCCTTTGCCTTGTGAAAAATACAATTTTAATGTCCTTTCCTTCATCAGAGAGGCAACCTGCAGTCCCAAAGGCTGGCTGCTACTGCGCTGCCAATTCCAGCAGCTGGAGATCCGCTCAGGCAGGACTGGAAGTCGCTGAGAGCCTGAAAAGCCCTTGAGCATGAAAATGCTGACGTAACTTGATAGCAGTAAGCTGCATACAGGGACTTTATCAGTAGTTAAACAACACACTTCTATGAACAGTGAACATAAAGCTGTTCAACCACGTAAATTAATTCAGCGAGATGCCTTGAAATGTGTACTTAATGTGCACCTCAGGAGAACTCGGATCATTCTGAAAGCATAGTAGGTTACTAGTATTCCTTTAAAACAGTGACCGCACATAATCTCATGAGCTCCATTAACAGGAATCAGAGCTGCTCTGCTACATGATACCCAGGACTTGCAGAGATGAACAGAGATGCTTTGTTAGCTCAAATACTACGAATCTGTGCTTTTGGCAAAGGGTCTCCCTTTGCAATGGCTCTGGAGCTCAAAGTAGCTGTGTTACACTTCATGATGACAGGCATGGAATTCTTAGTTAGCAGCAGGTCTGCGGTGCTATTAAATTTAAAATGGCAAATATTGTAATAGAAAAACTATAGTCTTGGTGGATGGGGAATCCACCAAAGACTGCAAATCAAGAGCTATTAGAGTGACTGTGCAAAACTTCACTGACTGGAAATATTAATGCTCTCAGAGTGTAAATAGCATTTCTTTGGGGAAAAACATCTTTTTCCCTACTAATGCAGCTCCACTTTTGCTTGTATTTGCCTCCTGGGGTATTTTAGCACTAGTTATCAGAAACTGGAATCAAAGAGACCACCTTGAGCCTCACAGAACTTTTCCTTCCTGCAAGGTAATTTCCAAACCAGAATTTCCTGCAGAAATTTTAGAACCAATCCACTGTGTGTGATCCCTAAACTACCCTGCAGACTGTGCATTCTTATGGCAGGGGCTTTCTCATGTGCCTGCATAAAGCCTAACTTGACAGGGATCCGTATTCCAACTAGACAGGCCACTTTCTAAGAACACTGTAAAACATTAAAAACTTGCTTTTTCTCTCTAAAACAGACGCTTCGTTGTGCTTCTAGCAAAGCGAGGGGCAGCTTTGGCACCGACTGCAGGTGTCGTGGCCCAGGAAGGGACAAAGACGAGTCAGTGGCAGCCATTTGGAGAGAAGCCTGCCCCGGTGAGCAGCTCTGGTAGGGCGGGAGAGCCCCAGGCCGGCGGGGAACTCCCCCTCGGCGATAGGGATCGGTGAGTAAGCGCCGCGGCAGCGCACCTGAGGGGCCGAGCTGGCGGGGCCGGCACTGCCTGGCTGCGAAGGCGGGAGGAGGGAGAGCAGCGAGGGCAGAGCCCGGGGCAGGGCAGCGCCGTCCCGCAGGAGCTCCGGNGGACGTGGCGGCCGCGTGTGGCGCGGGGGTCACTCTATTCTAGCAAGTGACAGGCTTTGAGAAATGAAGGCAGGTAGAAAAATGTTAACCGTTTTGAAGTAACGAGGAATTAAATCTTCATATGAATTGGGTCCGAGGTTAAATTGCACTTAGAACAGTTTCAAGCTGGTATTGCTGTGTGAAAATGCCCTTGTAAAATCCAGATATTGAGTGTGAATGAACAGCTAAAGCATTATCATAGACCAGCAATAGCTAATTAGATCACCTTGTCTAGGAACATGGAAATGTTCTTCAGGCAGTTAGAGATGTGGTTTAGCCAAAATGCAGAAGGAAGTTGTGACTGTAGCTAGACAGAGTTTCCCTTTTGTATGGGATGAAGTTAGCACCAGAAAATAAATTTTATTTACTGAGGTTATAACCTGCTGTGTCTAAGAGCACTGCTAAAGCAGCAGTTGTGATTGTAAGCAGTTCAAACTGTTCCGTTCATGGTGTACTTTTTCAGTGCATACCATAAAGCTGAATTCCTGGGTGTTTCAGATCACTCTGGTTATTAAGCAGCAGCCTGAAAGAAATATCATCTTAAATGAAACTGGTCTTGTAACTTTCCTTTGATGGGGACTCATGCCGAGTGTCTCGTGGTGCATTTCTCTAGATAAGAATGGAAAGGTCGATATTGTAACCGTGCCTACATTGTGCACTTCCAGTTAGTGCCACTGTAATTGTGCAGGAAGAGAACTGGATCTCAAGGGATGTCTGCTAGGCCACAGCTGTCAAGTGCCTGGGCATCTAAATGCTCCTGTGAGCACCCACACCTTGGAGCTAGATCCTTCCAGTCCTAACCCTCTGTCTGTGATCTGTTTGGGCTCAGGTCTTCCCCAGTGATATTTGCTGAAGGCATTGAGGTCTGTTGCTTGATGTGCCTTTAGTTTTTACACTGTTGATTAGTTAGGTGACCAGGCTGTCCAGGCATCAAGAAGCAAGGTGTTCTTTGACAGGTTCTTGGAGAGTGTCTTTAGATTACATATAGATGGTCAGGACCACTTAAAAAGCATGCAAGGTAATACATTGCCATACCTTTTTTTTCCTCTTCTTACTCTTTCTAGGTTTTGTCTATAGGTATTAGACAGATGTGAAGAGTCAAGCTCTGAATTTGCCACTTTGCTTTCTCAAGAGAGCGCTAGAGCCATAAACCTGTGTGCTGTTCTGGGCTGGTGGTCTCTGGCTCCCTACTTATGAAGCTGATTTTGCCTTGCCTTTAGTACAGAAATATTCATTAGGTGAGCTGTGATCTTACAACTTGGTGGCTAGGGCATGAATCCAGGAGTGGGGAAGTTTGATTTCTAGTTCTTTTTCCAACTGTGTGTTAAATATTAAAATATATATTTGCAGAATACACGTGGTTAAGCAATATCTAATTTCAAGAAAAATATATTTATTACTAAATGCCCCTTGATTCTTGATTCTTGCCCCTTGATACTTATAAAAATGACACCTACTAAAAATGCTGCACCCAGAGGGTACGTTGGACTCCATAGGTGTCACAACAATTCCACTGCATTTAATTTAGATGATGGATCCCCAGGTGATTAATTCCTCTTTCTTCTTATGCTATGGAAAGAATGAATGTGGGCAGGATTGTTCAGTCAGTCGTGTGTGCGTAGGCTATTAATTTACAGCGTTGGAAGAAAAGCTTAGGCACTGGTCTCTTTTTCTTTGTCCTAATCACTAGGCTTAGTTCTTGCTTGTTCTGTCACTTGTTCAGTATCAGCTGGTTTGCTTTTCACTCAGCCTTAGTTCATCCTATATGTAGGTAGTTTAGTCTCAGTTTTATGTTACTCTGGTAACTCCCCAGGGTTGTGGGTTGGCTGTGAAATGGGCAGTCCTGCTCTGGCTCTCTGTTTTCCCCACTGCATTCTGACCCCACCTTGTTTAGGCAACCACGGGGAGAGTTGGAAAACTACTTTTTTTTAAAGAAAAAAAAAGGTTGTTTATTCTGGTCGTTTAATTTTGTATGTAATCAGTGAGCTGGGCCAGCTCACTGTGCAGCTGCATGTTTACTGGATCCTACAGGAATGGCTGTTGGCAAGGGAGGGCCAAACTGCCCCTCTGGTAGCAGCCAGCCCTTTAAGCACGTCAGACCAGGCAGATGCAGCCCCCATGTGTGGTGGGCACAGCCAGAGGACCTGCTGTAGGACAGCCTCAACTAGGAAGCCAGGCTTTGCCTAGCTCAGGCCTCCTGTCTTCCTGTGAATCCTACCTGCCGTGGCTTATACCAGAAGTACCCTCTGACTTTGGTGGAACATTTATTGAACTTGTTTGCTTAAGATGTTATTTATTTCATTTAGTGAATTTTACGTGAATTATATCCTGACTTACTGCTCCCCTCTTTGGACTCTTGTTTAATTTTATAAAAGAATGGCTTTGTGTACTCTGAATTGCTATCTTCCAAGATACCTTAAATCTGGTAAATATTCTCCCTCTAATCTAAGTAGGACACCACCCAATCTCTGTCACCAGAGAATTTAAGATCTCCTTTCTTTAAAGTGAAAGGCAAAGCAAGCTCTGACTTTAAGTGGGACAGGCTCTGTTTCTGTTTCAGTTAAGCCCTGTTGTCATTCCAGTTAGTAATGCTGTTCAGGCTGTTCAGAAAGATTGATAATGCCAAGAACTATTAGGTTAATATCCTTTTCCAAGCTGGGATGAATCTTCAAACCTAAACTGAGAAGCCTCATGTGGGAAGGGGTTCAAAACCTGGGTTTTGTTGAGCTCGTCTGTGTTGCATCATATCCCTTACCAATCTCAATACATCAAACCATGCAGAATTAGTGAGGATGCTTCTTTTAAGCTTAGCATGAGTATTTGTTTGCCTCATTGCAGCTGAAGTTTACACTAATTTAGTGCCAAAAAAAAATTATGTCAGCAATCTGATGCTTATCTTTCCTGTAAATTGTACCCTGGTGATTTTGTTTTGAGTCTTTGTTTTTCAGTGACCTAATAGTCACACTAAAACTGGAGAGAACAGATAATTAGGTCCCAAATGAAGGCCTTTGGTGTTTGAGGGGTTCTTGTGGTCATTGCAGTGAGTTTTGGGTTTGGCTTGAAGAGCAAGTTCTGGAGATGCTCCTTTGCCAATTAAACCAGCTTTGAAGTCCAAAAAAGCGCCATGTCCCAGCGACCTCAAAACGTGTGAAGCTCTCAATTAATTTAGCACGTACACTTTTGGAGCCTGGAGCCTGGATGTGGGCTGGTGCAGTGTGGGAAGGGGGTACCTGGCTCCCTGCCCAGCTGCCCTGGCACCGTGCTGGGCCCCAGAGTGGTGGAGTGGCCTTGTCCTCAGAACGTGCTCGGGATACAGGAACACACACGTGTAGCATCTCAGCTTTTCCTGAAGCATGGAGAGCTACAAGGCTGCTTGGCTTTTGTGCCACAGCCTCATCATCAGAGCTGTGGGAGGGTCCCTTCCAGCTGTAGGAATGCAACCCCTTCTCCCACAGGGTTCTCATGCCTCTGGGCTGAGGGGCTGCACGTGACTTTGTCCACCCTGCTGGTTGAAGCTGGGTCAGGTGGTTATTGTGGCCAGAAATGGCCCAGCCCTTGACCACGGCTTCGCAGGGGCTGGAGTGGAGAGATAGAAAGGGGGCTAAGAATGAGTTCACTTTACAAAGTTCAGGCATCCAGTCTACTGTGTGTGTATGTCTTCCAATGAGAAAAGTGCCTGCCATGCAGGGAGGAGGATTAGTCAGAAGGAGGTTTAAAAGTTGCTTGAGCTAGCAATGCCTTTTGCCTTTGTGGTTAGGGTTGAGCAGATACGAAAACGAGTTGTGTTTCCTGTTTCTGAGAGAAATTAGGTTGTTTAGCACACCAAAGTAACAACAAAACACTCTCAAGACCAGTTATGTTTTGCAGCAGAGGAAAATTCCAAAACTTTTAGTTCTGGGTTGGACTCACTGGGGTTTTTTTCTCCAAGATTTACTTTTGCTAAAGGGGATTGTTGGCCTCTAGACTGGGAACTATCTGTGAGTTTCCCATTCAGGTTCTCTATCTGTTCAGCAGTGACTACAGTAGCCAAAAATTTTCTTCCATGAAGTCTTGGTCAAACACAGAACATCTCCCTGAATTATCTTGGCTTTTGTTCAGTTCAGTGGTATGTGTACTTCTAGATCTGGTTTCACCAGTGTGTGAACTCATGGGTCCAAAATCTCTTGTGAAGAGTGTTGATTTAAACTCAATGGGTTTAAAAAGCCCCATACAGTCATGGTGTGGCTGTTTTCCTTTGTGGTGGTAAGCAAATCTGTTGTAAGGGAAAAAAGGAAATGGTAAATTAGTGCTGCCAGCTTTTGCTCTCATGACCTCTGTCTTTTCAGGAGGGAGCAGAGCCCCACCACCACATCCCATAGTTGTAGCAGCATTTGGCCAGTAATGACTGGGATGTTAGATACTGCCACTAAATTAAGACGGTTCTGATTTCTGCTGGTTTCTCCCAGTGTCTATACAAACTCCTCTGTAAATGCCTCGTTTTGCAATGCTTAGTTACCACTCATCTGCCTGGGCAGCTGCCAACTAGTGCAGCCAGTACAGCTCTCTGAGAGGCACTGCTGGGACTGTTAGAAGAGGTTCTGGGTCCCTGGTCTGGATGGATTTAATACAAAAAGTAATTAATAGTTGTACCTGATAAAGACAGTATCCTTCTGGACTTTTAATTCAGTGTGTGTTTAGGCAGCTTCCTGAGCTCAGTACACATGCCCTACAGAGCCATACTGCTAAATCTGTCTTCGGTTTGAATAATGAAGATCAGTTCCCATTTCCTGTTCTTGATTCATTCATTTAATCTGTTTTCATATATAAGATGTACTGCAGTCACCTGTTTCCTTTCTTAATCTCAGCCATAGTGTTTTAGCTTTCATCTATGCAACTTACATGTTTCCTTGCTGTCACCACAGTGCTGTAACTGGTTATACAGTGACAGTATGGAGCAGAACTGCTGAACAGGGAATCCTCAACCAGTGGAAATGGGGGTTTCGTTTTCATCACGAAACAGAATAATAATTATACGTAAAATAACGATTTAAAAACTGCTTCACCTAAAACAAAGCAGTAGATGTGTGTGTGCATGTATATGTATATGTGAAGAAATATTCCATCCTGACTCTTGTAGGTGAACAGGTTTAATGGTAAAAAACCCTCTTTTTTTCCATGCAAAACTTCTTGGGTTTGCATTTATTTTTCTTTTTCAAATATACAGGAAGAGCTATTAGGATTAGCTGTCTGGATGTTATATGTGTATCAATGTGTTTTTTGTATGGCTCTGTGGTCATGGCAGAGGCTGAGGAGTCCTGGATGCCATTCAGGGCTCTTTTTCAGTGTTGCGTTGAGTTGGTTTCCAAGGGCCATCCTTACAAAGCTAGACATGTTTAGCCATGTTAGGGAACTCCACAGGCAGATGATGCTCTTGCTTAAAATACCTTCTTCTTGGCTGTCCTGTTGAAAAATGAATCCAGATGTTTCCAGTTTTCTTTGGTATCAGAGCTATAGAGGGTCTGCTGATAGTTCTGTTTTTGTGTCTTCCTGGCATTACAGCAGAAGGACAAAAAATTGGATTAAAACTTGACACAGAATACATAAAGAAAGTCTTAAGTTTTAAGTTAGATTATAAAGTAACCATTGGTGATTGTCATGATTTGTTCCTAATCTGCTTAGAGCAAAGGATTTATCTTATGTTGAATTCTTTCCATGTTCTCATCAAAAGCCAAGTTCTTTTTACAGATATTCCAGTCTCTTCAGCTTTCTTTTCTGGTGTCCTGACTTCAACTCTTGCTTTGCCGTTTTCCATCTGAATCCAGAATAGTCTGCAGTCCAACATAATGGATTTATTCTTTTGTGTTTACTGCCTCAATACATACCATATTGTACACCCTTGTCCAAGTCAGTGAATTTATCTTCAGTTCACAGGAACAGTGTTGTCAGTTCAGTAATTGGATGAATTGGTTACTTGCCTAATGCAGCATTAAGAAGAAACACTATATCAACTTTTACAGCCCAGAGCATAGGGAATTCAGCATATTAAAATCCCAAGTTTTAAGCTTTATCATGGGATAGATTTATAATGTTTCCTTCTTAATTCAAATATAAATCCCACACGAGAAGAACTGGTTCAGATTTATGGAAATTGTTCTTTTGGCCCTTGTAAATGGAACTATTAATCTTTTGCATACTGGGCTAGGATTGGAGTAAGTGTTCATTTAAGGGCTGCAGGTGCAAGGCTGTAGTGCTGAGCCAGTGTCAGGGTGTCCCTGGGGGCCTTGTCAGAAGGACGACTTCGGATCGTGTACTTGTGCCAGAGCTTGTTCCCCTTCTCCAAGGGTGCCTGGAAAGCAGAAGCAGTTGTTCCTGTAGCACAACAGCTCAAGCTCACACACCTGCTCAGCTTTATTTTTCTTTGGGGAAGTAGGCAAGAGCAATTAGTTCTTCTTTGTGACTTTCTCTGTTTGGTGCTCTGTGCCTGGGCTGCGTGTGCAGATGCGCTGAAATGTGATGTGCAGATTGGCCTCCTCTAGGCTGGAGCCCTGGGAAGAAGCAGCTGCTGAGCTGAAAGAGACCACAACTACATTGCACAAGGGATCTTTCTGCAGGGTTCAGCTCAGGGCCTGCACCAAGAGAGACATACATTAGCTCATCTTTGTCTGGGCAGAGAAGCTGGAGGGAGAAGGGAAAGTTGCAGTGGGACACGACATGGTCTCTCACAACTGCGTGTAGGAAGATGTGGCAGCTACAGGAAAAGCTTCTGCCCTGGTACAGTTAGAGCTGGACCTGCGTGTCAGGAGAACATGCAGAGCAGTTTGTGGGGTCACAGTGAGTTCTGCTTTTACTGCTGGGACAACACTTGAGCTAAAAATTGACATCCAAGGTGGTTTTCTTTACCTCAAGAAAAGCTTCCTAAAGCTGAATAATATTTTTGTACAGTTGTGACATCCTGACAGAGCAGTGACTTATTGAGCACTCCTGCTGATTACAAGGGTTTTAAACTTTACCTGCAACTGTTACCTGCAGGAGAGCCCAGCAAACAATGTCTTACCTGAACACTACAGCAGTCATCAGAGGGAGTGTGGAGATGCTGTCTGCAGGATGCCATCCTCCTCCTCTTCTCCACTTGCTCAAAATATAGTCAGGAGGATGCAGAGCCAGTAGTGTACAAGTAACAATTTGGGATGTCAATACAGTGCTGTAGGAATGAGAGCAATCTTGCCCTTACAAGTGTTAATTAATGAAATATTTTCTCACCTTAGATTATCTTGTGATACTCTTGAGTCTGAGGTGCATGGTTCAATTGTGGTATCAGTCTGAATGAAATGGGTCAGAGAAGCAGGATCATGTTTTGAGAAGAACTGTACAAAACAAACTTAAATAGTGTAAAACCTACAGGTTTATACTTGTCTACATGGCTCGCTTTGGTCAACTTAGCTTACTGGAGGGAAATACGAGAGAAGGTTACATCCTAATATTTTAATATCTGAATGAAGAGACACTACTTATAATTAATGCTCAATATAGTAAAAACCAAAAACTGGGGAAAAAATTAAGCTGGAAATAGAATTCAAAGATTAATAGTGAAGAAAATTAGCTATTGGAGTATTTTCAGAAACAAAGCCCAAGTGTCTTCCTGCTTAAGTTGCTTAGTGTAGTGCAGGAGTAACTGGTTGAAACCCAATGGTATCAGAAGCTGAGGAGGATGGGACAAAGGCATGGGCCACGGGCCTTCTAGTTTTCAAAAGAAAGATTCTGCTTTAGCAAACTAAGTGAATGAGAGGAGATTGCAGGACAGGACCATGCTGGTTCGGAGCAGTGATCCATTGCATTCCATTCAGTTTCCTGTTTCTGTGATCAGTGAGAGGAGCCCATGGAACTTGCCCCGATGGGCTGTGTCATCATTTACCAGTGCTGGAAGGTGCTTCCTTTGCCTCTGCAGTTAGTGGTTTGTTTGCATCATGGAGTCTGGCACTCTCCCCAGCAACTTTTTACCATCTCTTTCTGTTACTGGATTCAATTGTGTAACTACTTAAAAACTCCACTTGGCTCTTTCCCCCAGGAAAGCTGTGCAATGGTCTATCAGAAAATCCCCATCAGCTAAGGTAGGTTAACGATGCATGGTCTTCTCTTCAGTTTTAAATATGTAATTACACTCCTTTTTTTCATTTGTTCATTTGTTGCATGAAGAGTTTTGCATCTCTTCATTAAGTTTCTCTTGAATGGTTTCTGAGATGTCTCTCACAAGAATGCCTTTCTGGTTCTGTCCTTCAACAGCCTTCTCCTAACGTTTTCTGATGTCTTATTTCTCCTTTGTGATCCACTGCTTTCAGGGTGCAATCCCTTTCTCTTTCCAGGCACAAAAAAAGAGAAAGCCTCACGTTTTCTTAATTTCCTTGGAAGGCGGAAGAAGTGGAATAATCTCTGTGTGTAAATTTCCAGAGCTTTCATATTTTTCTCAGAGTTGCAGCTGCAAGCAGAGTAGGAAGGTGTATGTACATACACACACACCCACGAGTTACTACAGATATCGCTGTTGTGGGGTTCTTCCAGAAAGATAGATAGGAGCCTTTTATCATGCACCTGGTAGGTGTGTGTTGGCATGACATTTTTTTCTATTGTTTTTTTTTTTCATTCCTCTTCCTCTTGACAGCCCACTACTGCTGAGGTTTGTAGTGAATAGGAACAAAAGCTTATGTCCTCTCTTTTCACCCACTTGAAGCACCTCTCTCTCCTGTGTGGGTGGTACAAATCGGACCTGCCTACAGTTCCAAAAACACTAGGCTTTTTTTTTAAACTGTGGGCTTTGTGTCAGTGGTAAGTGCATGGCACTATATGCCTGGTGTTGTCCTTGCTGCTACAGTAGCAAAGTAGCTAGAGGCAAATTTCTCAAACCCATTTAAGCTGTTTTACTAGTGTTGGCTGGTTTTGAGAGGCAGTGGTCACAAGCCACCCCTCTACTGATGAAGAGCTGTGCTCAGAGCCGTGCACAGCTCCCACATGCTCTCCCCAAAACAAAACCACAAAACAGCTGGCTGTAGAAGTTAAACCTTTGGCAGCATCTGCACCACCAAAAGATAATCCATCTGACCTGCATCAGAAGCAGCTTTTGCTGTGCTGTGTTTCTCTTAAACATCTGGAGACCTGAGGTGGTACTGTTACACTCTCTGATGGATTTATATGACTGGGATTGACTGCATCCTCTGGATCCAAAAGGCAGAAAGGCACCGGGGTAGCATAAACGTGGTGTTTGGCTGAGGTGTGAACTGGCAAGCTGGAGCTCACTTTCTCCACAGGGCAGATCCTCAGACGTTGCAAAGTGTCCTGGCTCCACGGGGGCTCCTGGAGTTGTAGACGCTTATGTAATTCAAAGATCTGTCCCAAATGCTTCATAACCCCGATCATCCCTGTTTCCGGATATTTTCTTTTACACATCCTGCCTTGTAAGAACTTATTGCTACTAGAATTTTGCCATGATGTGTTTCTGAAATGCAGATCTGAGAATGCATTTTATAGACTGGCAGTAAATCTCAAAATGTTTGAAACCAGTGGCTTAGCCAGCTTTCCCTGTTTGAGAACAGCTCTTTCACCTTTGTTTCTATTGCGTAGTTTTAAATGTGTCAACTGTTCAACTCCTATGGAGCAGTGCTGTGACTAAATGCAGTAAAATCCATTTGCAGCCTACAAACACACCCTTTCCTCATATGGCAGCAAAGACCTGACATTTCTTTTCAGACTGCTTTCAGCTTTTAATATTTAATATTGTGATCATCCGTTTTCTATCATGTTCTTTTTATTTAATGAGTTGTTGAAAGTATTTACTTCCTTCTCCAAACATCTCTGTCTTGTAATCGTTCTGGAGGCATCTGGAACTAAAGTCTTTGATATTCTGTTTATCTGATTTTAGCTCAGTCAAAATTTCTATCAGAGAAGTCTGGAAGTCATTAAGAAAATTTATGTTTTTCATCTAAACCCATTAAAATAATTCTCTAGGCTCAGTGTATGTGTGTGGTTGGTTTCTAAACTTTGTCGTTTCCAGGGTGTTCTAATAAGCTTGGCTCTCCTTTTGCCTGAGTGTGAAAGTATTATTGCTGAGTTAAGTTTGGTTATCTTACTTTGGCTTGATACTGGGAAGAGAAAAATGAAAAGGCTTACTGAAATGGGTGAAAAACACCAAGAAAAGGAGAATTTGAGACAGAGTGACAAGATCTGTGTTCAGTTCTCTCTTCTTCTGCAAATTGATTTCTCTATCTCAGTTTTTTGTCTAAAAATCAGGGATAATTCTCCTTTTCCCCCACCCTTTTCTCAGTGTAGTATCTCCAAAATGGAAGATGTCCTTGATACATGCATATTGCATAAAAAAACTGACCCCAAAACATAGAGAGAGTTCAGGGAGTCCTAACTTCTTGTTAAGACAGATGATATTGCTGGGAAGTCAGTACTACTTTGGAATTTGGTGGTGCACCTAACAAATGTCTCTGTGGTTCAGGTTTATATCATAAATGCATTCCTGGACAAAATCATGTTAGTGCAACCTTTTAACAACTGTTAAATGATGTATTGAGGATTTTCGGGTAGCAGACACAAGCAAAAGGTTCTGGCATGTGGGATAAGTTCAACCTTTGATAGAAAAGTCAACTTCTGTCAAGATCACTAAGTACTTATTTAGTCTTCTACAATATTTTTGTTCATTTTCAGTTAATAAAATATACAACAGAATTTACTAAATTTTTTTCTCTCCCACATGGTTAAGAGAAAACTGTTACATACAGTGAAACTTGTATAACTAACTGTATATATATATGTGTGTATATATATATATACACACAACAGTTTGGAAAACACAGATATGAGAAAACATATTAACTGGGAGCCAAGCCATCTAATAACTGCTAGGATTGCTATTCTAAACTAAACTGAAAAACAACTCTATTTATTACTGTAGCTTAATTAAGTGAATTAAGATTTTTAATAGTAATTGAGACCATCCATGTTGTGCTGTCATGAACAAAGCAAAGTGCTCCAAGCACTGGGAGCACTGTGTCTGGATGGTCTGTCCCTCAGCAAATGCTGTCATTTTTTTGGAATGTCTGTGGCATAAGTCTAGGAACCCAAGTGCAAGATTTGTCACTGAAACCACTACATTTTTAAGCTTAAAGTGTAAACAGTGCTCGAGTCTCTTGTTCTTGGAATTTTCTTTTCAAAAATCCTGTATTTAAGCTAAAACTCTAAGATATGTGTCTATATACTTTGGCAGGGGCTACTGATAGCCTTGCCTACAAAACAGTAATCTGTAGATAGTGTACTCTCTTCTGCACAGTAGGCAGTGATGAATTGCTTTATATTTGTCTTCAGATAGGAAAAAATGTATGAACATTTGCATATTGATAAATGGGGAAAAAAGATTGTTAGAGACTATCACAGGTGTGTTACTGTGAAAAACATGGTCCTTTTTAATGACAGACGTACAGAAGGTGTAGAATTACATTATTACTGTTATATCCTCAATACCCATATACAGCCCTTTCTTTATAGGTAAGGCACTCAGCCCTGTGATGGAAAGGCAACTGCTTGTGACAGATGATTTATATTTGTTTATTTGCTCACGTTAATTGTTCCAGCTAAACAATTCGCTGTTTCATGAACTAAATTTTCTTTGATGCAGAAAAACGAATTTTTCCACTTTACGTAGTTGGAAAATAGGGCAGTTACGAACATTTTGGTTTCTTCACCAGCAGTAGCAAATAAATTCAATCTGGACATTTTGAGATAAAAGTCTGTTTTGCCTGCACAAACCACCACTGAGGCTTAGATACCATTGTTGCAAAGCTTAGAGCAAACAGAGCAGCTGTTTCAGCCCAGTTTAAACATGGTGAACAAGAGTGAAGCATATTAACTCCAGCTGTGTACTGATAAGAGCTGGGAAGGAAAATCACTGCAAGGGAACCCTAAGTAAACTACCAGGCTTAGTTATGGTGTGTGTGCCTCCAAGGGAGGAGCTGCAATGAAAATTTGGTGCTTAGAGCCATGGAGAATTTAATGAGAAATTCCCATGCCTGTTTTTGTGCTTCTGTAAAAGTGCAGAGCAAGTTCTGGAGTGGTGGCATTGCCTCTGAAGATTTTGATGCAGATCTCATTTTGTACCTACACTCACGGGCAATTCTGAGATCAAGACAAGTACTGAGTGATGGATGCTGTGCAGAGTAACAGTGTTGCTTTTAAAGCAGAATAGTGCACCCCTGCCTTGTCTGGTTAGAGACTATGCCATAATATCCTCAGTAGCCTACTGTTTTCTAGAATAATGTGTACCAGTATTCAGCCTACCTCTGAGGTTTTTATATTTGGGTCACTTGCATTTTGCTCTGCTGAGCACAAAGAGGAGTATAAAACTAGAGGAAGTAATTATCACTCAGTGACAAAAGCAGCAAAAATTATTTGGAGGAACTGTATTAAACCAAATAGTCCCTTAGAACCTTGCTGCAGTAGAATAATGGTTTACTTAGGTTTAAGTTTAATGGGAGTATATTTTAAGAATTTCCTTCTGATCAGTACTTTGTCATAGTTTGCAATTAAGAATAATTCTGGAACAGAATAACAGTTCTGCATAACAGTTGTAATACTAAACCTTCATTATATTTCACACTAGTATTTTAAAGATAACAGGTTAATTTAGGTCTTCCTTGTGAAGATCTCAGTACTCTGACTGCAAAATCCCCAAACGTAAATAGCAGTACTGGAGGTACTCTGTGCTTTCCCCCTTTATTTTACTAGTTGTCTTCCCCATCCCTTCAATTTATGTTAATGTTCTGTTTGGTGTCTTCTAGCCTCCACAGAGTTAGAATCACGTCTTGGGTACGCTCTGCTAAGAACCTTGTGTACTTTGGGTGGATGTAAAAGGACTAGACTTAGCTAAAGTTTTGAGCGGGAGGCAACACAGCTGTCTGTGTCCCTCTGAAAAGAGAACATAAGGATATGAATAAAGACATTTAAATGAGGCCAGTTAGCATTGTCATAAAGTTCTTCTAATGTTAACCAGCTGTTAGAGACTTGTTCTCATTCTTTAGTAGATTACATGCCTCTTATTTTGCTGAAAGTCAGTGCACTCTATTTCTGTGTGCACAGCAGACAATTATATAATAAACCAGGTCTTCAGTTTCATGTGTATACAATTATGAGAAAGCAGTAGTTCCTCAAAGAAGGCAATTTTGGCATCATTCCTAACAAGTGTTTTCAAGTTAAAAGTATGGAGCATGTTGAGTGAAAAATGTAAATATGAATAGATGTATTTGAAAATAGTAGAGGAGTGAAAGAGGATAGGAGAAACATGAGAAAGGGAAATGGAATAAAAAACACATTTTGCAAATGACTGGACAAGACCACATCAAAACAGCTGTAAAGCTGAGTAAACTCTAAAGCCCAGTGGCACACACAAATATGAGGAGAATTTTAGTGTTCCCAAAAGACAGGGACCTGTCTGAGTGGATCACTGCAAGTATTTAGATGCTGAATGTTAAAATTATTATCTCTTTCCTTGTGCTTTTATACAAAAATAATTTGTCTCAGTGAGAGAAATCTGATGGCTCTGATTCTTTTATGACTGAAGTAACTTTCTCATTGACCCTGGGACTGTGTCCAATAAATATTCGATAATATTGCATTCTGATTTCAATTATTCCCATCTGTTATGGTTTGCTTTATTGTGTTTTTCAGGTCTGATAGCTGCACTGGATCTTTGATTGTTGTCCCCTCTAAATCGCAACACTGAAAACAATGGCAACAGAATGTATAAAAACCTGCTGTAAATGGTGTTTCTGCATGGACAAGGAACAAAATGATCGTGAGTTCTGATATAATGACATTGACTAAGGGTTTTGCTGTTCTAGTTTCATTAATGGTGAAATGTCCCACTAATAAAATGACTGTGTCACCCCTGATAAACTTGATTTCTTTTACAACGTCCAAAATTCTTTCCATACCTCCCGTTGGATGTTGAACACGTGCTTGTTAATATTATAAATTGGAACTGAGAAATAACACTTCTCTGAAGTCTGAGAATGTTGTCCAAAAAGCCCAGCTTTGTTTACCCAAGGTCTTTGTATCTTTCATACTCTCAGAATTTGAATGCCTTTTTTTTTTTTTTAACTCTGTGGATTTGCTGTCAGGATTTTCTTTGGTGTCTCAGTTGTTTGAAGAACTTTTCAATGATAGAAGTGTAGCTTTTGTGAAAATTCACTAAAGAGGAAGGTAGCTATGAATACAGAAGCTTGGGCAACAAAGAGTTTGGATCAGTACAGATGTCAGGAAGATTAATATCTTTTCCAGGTCCTAGTCCTGAGTGCTGTAAAACTGAATACTAGCAGCTGTTAAGTAATGTGTCAAGCACAGATACTATTAAATAAAAGATCTGTTCCTAGTATTGTTCAAAATGTAATGCACATGTGGACTGTCTGTTTTTCTGGCTCTTTATTTTTAGCAGTTTCCATGGTGAAGGAATCTGAAGCAGTAGCTGCAAGCAAGCCAACTGTTGTAGAGAAGCCTCCATTGTCTTCTGTGTCAGTGAAGCGTCAAGTTGGCTGCTCAGAGGATTATTTGCTTTCTAGACTGCCCTTGGATGGTCAGGAGGTACCATTTGTGGTCCCTCCATTCAAGATGGCTTATGTACAGCCGAAGAACCTTCCTAGTATCTCACATGCTGGAGGGATTAAAGGTAAAATACAAACCAGCATTGCTGAAATAGTTGTTTAGCTTCTGCTACCCCTTGAAAGTTGTCAAGTGTTACAATTGAAAACACATGTTTGCAGAACTTTTCTAGAAGCTTGGTCTTGAGTTGGAGGGGACCCACAGAGATCAAAGTTCAACTCGTGGCCATGAACAGGACACCCTGAGAATCACATCTGAGAGTGTTGTCCAAATGCTTCTTGACCTCTGTCAGGCTTGGTGCTGTGACCACTTCCCTGAGGAGCCTAGGGAGCTTGTTTCTTTTCTCTGGACACCCAGAGAGGTCTTGGGAAGTATTTCATCCCACTCTGAGTATCTGTGATGTTGTATGAATAACACTGAAAGAGAATATAGCACACCAGTGCTCATACTCAAAAGTAATGGAAGACACTTAAAGGAAACAGAATCTTTAGTAAAGAATTTATTGGAGGGAAGGAAAGACCTAACACATCCCCAGCATCCAGATCACTCAGGTAAAAGGAGGAGGGTGGTCTGGCTTTCATGGTTAATATACTGATACGTTTTAACATACTAACATATCTTCCTTTTCAAATTTGCCAATAGATGGCATGTCCTACTGCATGGCAGAATTTTTTGTCCCTACTATTTCCTGCTCTTTTTGATGCTTTTTGGGAAGCCAGGGACACAGATCTCTATGGTATGTGCACATGATAGTATGATTCTTTGCTTCACAGCAATCTTGTGCTTCAGCTGCATGTTATTCCCATACTCAAACTTCCAAAATGTTGTATGTGCAATTTAGACACAGTGGCATTTTAAAAGAATAGGATCCTGGCCCAATAACATGAGCTACAGGGCATATGCTATCATTAGGCTCTTAGTCCTGCCAGGAGATGCCTAGAATTAGGTGAGGGAAAATTTTGGTACAGGGACATACCTGAACAGTTGTTTTCTCTAGCACTTCTTTGCCTTAAGGACGTGATAAGCTGGTAATATGTTTTTAGTTCCATGTGACTGTATTTCTTTTCTGAAGGTGGAAACCTTAATAACTGAAAGAAGTCAACCACATGTTGCATAATAACTAATGCAGTGCTACCTAACTCTTTTTTGTGTTTGTGTGATTTTATTCCCACCCTTCTCTCTCTCCCCAGGTCCTTGCTGTTGCTTCTTTTCTCCTCCTGCAGGCCTAATACCAAACCTCCCCCCCTCACCACTGCTGCTGCTAACACTGACACCAGAGCCAAGCTAATCAGCCCAGCAGAGATTTTTGGTATAGATTGGCCATTCTATGCTTGATCTTTTTAGTGGGCTTTACTTCTGATGTCTCACCAGACATGAAGTGGCAACTGAATAGCTGGAGGTAGAACATGTGAGGCCTCCCTCATCTCTGAGTCTGATCTCCCCACTCGCCTGCTATTTTGGCAGCTAGTTCTTGTAAGTCCACAATTGGACATGCTATGGAAATGCAGGACATGCTCCTCAGAATTCTCCTTCTTACTGGGTCTGGGTTCAGGCTCTGACTTTCTTTGTCCTGTCTTGTCCTTAAGATACTGTACAGAGAACTTGTCAAGGACCCTGAGGCATGGGTATTCTCCAGGGGGAAGGAAGATATGTCTAACAGCCTTTAGATGAATGTTTTCTTTGTTCATGCTGTTCTACACAATCTTATCAGTCAGTGACTTGTCTTCATTGGGAATTCTGCTTCCTGATTATTTCTGAAGGACCTGGTATACAGAGTGGCCCTTAGGCTATAAGCTGGTACATCTTCTGGCAGGATGACCTGACTCTTCATAATTGTCCCTCTTGAATAAATATTTGAAATTCTTCAACAAATATTTGAAAAGTGTCTCTTGTGACAAGTAGGCAACTTTCATTTATCTTTCCCAATATAAATACTTATTTTTTAAAGGATAGCTTTTCAAGCCTCATTAAAGTTATGTTTAAAAATGTAGTGTTTACTTTTTAGAGAGATTTACTAAATACAGTGAAGCATGCTGTCATTCCTTCTGCACATTAGCCAAAGCACCAGAATACTCAAAAAATGTATTTAGAGTATTTTTTTCTTAGACTGTTGTTAAATACTGTAGAAGTCCAAGTTCTGCTCTCAGTTCCACTCCGTTTTCTGTGCACGTCTGGCCATTTTCCTTTAGTGAAACGGGACATGCTCAGTGTTGGTTCTTGGCATTCCTTCTGAAAGCAATTAAGTTCTGGCAGCCTTTCTCTTCAGGACTCACTGCAGTGTGTCTCATGCTCTCACAGAAGTAAGCTAACAGGAAAAAGTGTGCTCCTGGTCTGGAACACTGGCTTTTGCATCATCTGCTGTGTAGCAATTCTTTATGGCCTCACTTCTAGTGTTCATCCTAATTTACGTCATGCTCAAGCCCATTCCGCTTGAATTTTTGCTTTATCATCACTCATGTTCCATCTCAGTGTTTTTGTTACTCTTTTCTAATTTATTAACACATGAGGATTTTACAGCAGTGATAGTTTGCCTCTTGTTGTGCAACACACCTGCAGCACTGAAGGCACTTTATTGTGGGGTAAAGAACTTTTTAAGAGATAGGTTGAAGTCCAGGGAGGTGAAGTGAAGGAAGGAAGTATCAGAGTTTGGCAGAATCCAGGTCCCCTATTCTCTATGTACTGTTATATATGGCTTCTTTTCACTCCAGACAATAAAGAACATTGCAGCAGTGTTCTTCACTGTTTTGCTGACCAAGATGTACATGGGTTTTTTTCTGAAATTACTATGGGCTGAGTAAAGGGCTGGAATTCAGGCATTCTCAGATGTGTCTACTTGTGCCTCAGCCAACAATTCAAATCATTTTGGACCAGTGCTTTTACCATGGACAGACTTCCCAGGGAAACTAGATAACAGGGAGACTGCAGTCACAAACTGCACTATCTTCCCATACAAAATCTTCCTGAAGGTCTAGATGTCCATTACTAAGTGGGAATATCCTAGGGGGTAGGTACCCAAATAAATAGGAGATTTTCTGTATACACGTTCCTACTTTTCCTGTTAATTTCTGTCTTGCTGTCTGTCTTTGGAGCCTTCTGTACTTTAACTACTTAGGCATTTACTGTGAAACTCCAAGACAGGGTATGCATAGCTTTTTGCAGCCAATTTAATTCCGGTGTCTGCTCGCACACTGACACTGTGGAAACCTGACATAACGTGAATGTGTGTTTTCTTTTTCTTTTTTTTTTTTCAATCCTTTACTCAAAGTAGATAATACTGAAATATTTTGTCCTTTGCCCTGAAGGCATTCTGCCTGCCTTATGAAGCCAGGCAGCATGTGTTATGTCTGGAACTCCTGCATTTGATGTTTGCTTGTGCTCCACAGACTCTGCCAGGGCCTCGTTTGGTGACAGGAAAGCAGAGCTGCACGGGGTGTTCCAGTGGCCCCGCTATGACGTGTACAACCCTTTCTATTTGGAGCATCGGGTTTCGCCAGATCTCATCAGGCGCTTCCAAGCAAAATCAGACAACAGGAAATTATATGGATCAGGTGAGAAGGACCACACCCTTACTTTTCTGTCTCCCTCCCTTTCTCGGGGTTTATAGGTAAGAGAAAAAAAAAGCCATTAGTCTATAGAAGAGTTGTTTGATTGCAGCAGCTCCCGAGCTGGTCTGTATGCTACGGACGCTTAGTGGTTGGTGACTCAATCTGTAGAGGCAGCTTGGCTTGATTTTCAGCTGCACTGGTACTTTTTGTCTTTTGAGGGCTTAACATGCATCACACAAAGGTTGAGAAGTGGGCAAACTGTAGCAGCCTCTGATCCTGAAGAGGATGCAACCCTGGAGATTTCAGCTACCAGTGAGAGGAGATGCAAAAAGGAAGTCAGGCAGTATGATGAGTGGGGGAATGCCTGACTAGTACATATATAGGGAGAGGAACAAGCACCAAAAAACATTCAGGAGCAGATGATAAGAACAAGTGCAAAATGGGACATGATGTTATATTCCAGCTTTTTTGTAGTTTGCTTTTGAAGGACATAAATGTCCCTACTTCTCTTTGTGTGTAAGAATGGGGAAGGGCTGCATGACAGTAAAAGTTTAGATAGAAAGTGTTTGACTACCTAGGTAAAAATTGTCTTCTGTGCTGTTCATTGGTATATGTATCCTGTCATGAATGCTATTTAGACTGAAGTAGATGACTAGGTGTTGCTTGTGATTGCTAAGGCATTGCATTCAGAGAACTCATACACTCAAGGAAATCTACAGGCCTCTCCATTACATCAGAAGCTGGCAACAGCATGCCTTTTTAAAGATGTCTTATTTAGAATGGTATAGCATGCTTATTTTACAGCTGGGGGAAAATAGTCTGTGTCCTATTTCAAAATAATTCTGAATCACCATAGAGACTACATGAAAAGACTACTCCATATTTTTTTTTAAGAGAACAAAACACATGTAGACTTCTAGCAGCCTTTAACACATATGGTTTTACTAGGCTCTGTAAAAGCACCTGTGCTGGGAGCCAAATGGGTTTTATAAAACTGTCTTGAACATCTTCCCTTCGGTTCATCATCTCTTTTTCCATTTTTCTTCAGGCTGAATAAACACTTTACTAGTTTTGTCTTAGTAAGTTTAAACACACAAAAGGTTACTCTAGTGTGTCTAGAGTACAGTTTTAAACCACCTTGTTCCTCCAGAGTTTTTCAACAGCTGTTTCAGAAGTTAGATAGTTCTCTTCTTTATAGACTATTTAAGCAAAACTCTAAGGCTAGTTTGTTGCAGCCAGTATTATGATATTTTTAATGTGCGTGGGTTTAGAACTACAGGATGTGCTTATTTGGAATGTATGAAGTGAAATATTAGAATTTTAAGTCCCTCCTCTTCATCTTTAAGAAAACCTCACATAAACAGGCTGAAAATTAAATTCATGAATGTTTTTTCCAAATTTTAGTTATTATTGGTTAGCAACTTATTTTTATGGTTAAAACTTTTCTGCTTTTTTATATTTTACAGAAAACTCTCAGTATAAAGATTGTCACTTTTTTCCATTAAAAATAAAATTTTTTGCAAAAGGAATCATGTCTTCCCTCCCACCCGCATGCTTTACTAGAAACAGCAGATTTTACTGTCTTTAAAGCCTTTTGGTGATTTGTAACCTCTAGGCTGGAGCAGATAATTTCCAGTAGTTTGTGAAAGTTATGGGTACTGAATATGGAGCTATTTTCCATAACCATAGTCAATTTCAAATCAAGTAATGATCTGGTCTCTCCTATTTATCAAACAGGTTTTCTAGTCCTCATACGATATTAAAATGCTATTTCTACACCAGACTCAATGAACAACTCAGCCCATTGGAGTCCTGCACAAGAGAGAATTTGGAACTCATGCCAGACAAATTGACATCATTAAATTTTATCTAAATGATATTGCTACTACCCTTTTCCTCCAATGGGTTGTCAAAACTTTATCTTTTGTTCTCCTTTTCTTCCTCGGGAAAGGGAAGAATTATCCTACTAGTGCTACCAATGTGATCAAGTAAGTTTGAACTATTTCAAAGATGGAATTTGAGATACTTTAGTGATTTTCTCTCTATTTTGTCATTTCAGGAGATTGTTTTGGAGAAGGGAAGCAGGGAAAGGTGTTGATGTCCTTCCTTGGATGTTATTTAGCTAGGTTTCAGTTCTACCATAGGTCTACTCAAATGTTTTTCTAGCAGTGACACTTACAAGATTTTTATTGTTCTCTTTGTCTTTTTAGTTAGTGACTTACGACCTAGTGCTTTGCCTGGATCCCTTGATGTAAGTCGTTCCATGTTTGATCTCAGAAGCCCACCCCATCGATCCATGAAGGTGAGTGCCCCTTGTAACTTAGGTTATACTGAAAACTCAGCTTACTCACTGTGTCTGTTCCTACTGCATTGTGTTTTCAAAGTAAATATGGAAGGGCATTGTCCTGAGTACTGGGAGGACTAGAGGGGAAAACTCAACATCCTGAGCAACTTCAAGAGGCTTTTTCCTGATGTCTCCTGACATGCTGTTCTGGCCCAGCAGGGCTGTTGAGAAAAACGAGGAGGCTTTTAGGCAGGACAACACAGACCACAAACAGGTCATGGTTCATCATCTGTGATTTCTAGTATTCCACTCTTTAACTGATGGGAGAAGTTTCCATTGACAAAAACCACTGCATTTTTTTTTTTTTGAATAATTGTCTTTTACATAATGGTGAAGTTGCATATATATATATATATCCCTGAGCAAAAAAAGTCTGTGCTGATCAAATGGGTCCTATATTAACTTGTTGCATCAAAAGAGGAATTGCCTGCTGCTGGATCGAGAGACTAGTAGGGAATAAGGCAATTATTTGAAATTGAGTGTTTTGTTTTCATCATGTCTTATCTGATGGTATAATCTCTCTGCATTTTGCATCTGAATTAAGTTGCACTGAATGAAGTGATTTTTTCTGGTTTTGCCCCCAGAGATACGATTCAGTCTCCAGTGTACCCAGCAGTACCTCTTCCAGGAAAGATTCACAAGGCAGTAACAGGAGTTTGGGTAATGTTTTGTTTGTTTACATTGTAATGAAATATTTCCCTTTGCATGAGAAACATTAAGCTGTGTCTACTGTTGAATTTTTTTAATTTTTTTTTTTTAGTTGAATCTGATTAGCCTTTCAGTTTTGAGATTACTTTGCAATTTGAAATTAAGAGTTTGGGGCTTGCACCTTCCTGTTGTCAGGAGACTCAGCAAATGAGACTTTGAGGAGTTCTCATGCTTTTGAAAAATTCATTCCTGACTTTAATACCCTTGTGAACTAAGAAATTACAGATACTAGGTCACAGGTCTAGTCCTTTTTTCAATCATCAGTATTTTTCTGTGGGAAGTGCCTGAAATCCAATACCCATATTACAATGGTAATTAGGCAAGAATATTGCATGCAAACCCAGTATCCTTAATTTATGAAAGAATGATGAAGAAGAGGAGATACTGCAAAACAAACCCTCAAAAATTAATCAAGTCCCCAAAAAAGTCACCCTGCTAGAATTCAGAATTTCACCCAGTTTCCTCATAAAGAAGACTGTGGGCAGTGACCTAGTTCCAGTCAGGACAGAGAAATGCTGAATATTAAATGGCTTTTCTGACTTGGAAAAAGCATAATAGTAAGATGTTTAGTAGACCAGAATTAAAATCTGAGAAACAGGAGGCTAATTTATAAACTTAACAGTGAAAGAGATTAAGGGAAGTAATAGAATATAAATTTGTTCTGGGTGTCTCAGGCACATGCTTTTTTTCTTTCTAAAAGTTGAGTACAACACAGCTTGTTAAATTCAATAGAGAGAACTCAGGCACGTGGTGTGGTTCTTGGTGTGGTCCTCAGCAGGGCCAGGAGTTGGACTTTGGTGATCCTTGGGCATCCCTTCCAATTCAGGATATTCTATGATTCTCTGATTCTATTCTATTCTATTCTATGAAATATGAAGGCTTTTAGCTATGCAGAACATCAGGCTATATCAGGACTTGGTGGATATTTTGTCCTTAAAATGTAGGTGTTACAATATTTCAAACTTACCTTGAGAGGAGTTTGCAAAGATAAGCAGTCCACCTACTAATGAGTTCCCTTATTCCTGGAATGAACCTGTAAGGTACTGCATTAATTCTAAAAACACTAATTAGCTTTTTTCCATAGATACTATTACATTATCAGGTGATGAAAGAGACTTTGGAAGACTGAATGTGAAGTTGTGTTATATTTCTTCTGTAGAACAGATTTGGATCACAGTTTTACATGTAAGCAAATACAAATAAGTTGTTTGTTTATTTATTTGAATGACTGTTTTATTAAACTTAGTGTTAATTCTCATTAAATTTGGGTCTCTATTACTTTAATGAATACTTTTAGGAGAAAAATAACATTTCTTCTAAGTATTAATATAAACAAAGTTCAGTCGAATGTAATGCTGTGCATTAAAGCATCCTTCCTCTCCTTACATTTTTTTTTTCCTGTTGCAATCTCTGTTCTGCTGCAGTCGAAAGTAAGAAATAGTATATAACTCCTTATGTTACTGTACATATGTTAACATGTTCTGGTTGTGGAGTGAGGAACTGTTCAGCATAGATTAGAAAGCTGAGCTGGCCATAGGCTAGTCCTGAAGAGGACATTTTCCTGTGGAAATTGGAAGGCAGTAAATGGGAGCAACTGTGGAAGCAGTATTTAAGTGACTTCTGTGATTCTTTGATTCTGTAACTTTAAACTGTTCCTTCAGGGCAGAACCAAAATAGAACTTTGAGGACACATAGCTTCTTGTGGCTTTTTTGTTAGCAAATGTGATATTGTTATGCTCGTTGTTTTATATACTTCCAGGAACTGTGAATAATTTTTAGGCAGTGGAACTTTGAGTAGCCAGAAACCTCATAACAACATTGAATGGTAAAAAAAGAGTCTTATATTGTCTAAACTGACTGTGTTTTCAATGTTGCAGTGCAAAGACCTGAGCTGGCCTTCTAGCTGTGGGGAGAGCCCTCGTGTCTGTGTCAAAGGAATTCTAACACTGCCCAAACCAGTACATTTCAAATCTTCTGCTAAGGAGGGTTCCAGTGTAAGTAGAGGCAGGGAAAATGCTGAGAAATCTTTTTCCAAAAAGAAAAAAAAAAACAAAACCGTGAAATGTAAATGGATTTTTAAAATGAGCCAAATCTTTCCTATGCCATATTTGCTGTAGTAGGTACCTAGATGTGGGTAAGTTCCCCCAGCTTCTCAAAATCCTATTAAAAACCTCATTCCACTTCCTCCCCCTGCATCTTCTCTTGCATTGTACTGTTGCCCTGCTTCTCTCAGAAGTCTGCAGGACCGATGTTCCTGGGGGCTGAACCATGAGCTGCTGGCCTTGGCAGCTCCATGGTGTGGGACCAGAGGAAGTCTGGGCATACCTGTAGGTGCACACTCATCCCAGGGAAGGTAGCTGAGGTACTGCCTCTTATATGGCAGGAGACAATATTTATACTTTGTCTCTACAGCAAATAATAAGAATTAGTTTCATGGGACAAGACTCCTGATAGTGGCAATAAAGGAGTGGAAGGGAAAGGAACATAAACCTCCCATAATGTGAGCCAAAGATGAAAGAAAGTAACATTAGCTGGAGAGACTTTAGCAAAAGGCCACAAATTTGTTATGACTATGTGTGTGTGCTGTTGTGAAGCTCCAGAAGAGATGGCCACAACTCATTGTAGTGAAAAATAATCCAGAGCTTTGCCTCTACCAGGATAAAATGATGAGGGGGTGAGTCTTTGCAGGCTTGCCACCATAAAAGCATGCTTTTCCATGGCAACCTAGAATGGTAGCCACGAGCAGTGGCTATAGAACCAAGACACCTTGGTTTCTGGGTTGTGGGCTCAGTGGGACTCTCTTAAAATGGTGATGTTACTCCTCTGTTTTTCTTTCTAGGACATTGAATTTATGGAAACTTTTGTATTTGCTATTAAACTGCAAAGCCTGCAAGCTGTCAGATTGGTATTTAAAATCCAGACACAGACTCCCAGGAAAAAAACAATTGGAGAATGTTCCTTGGCACTGCGGGAGCTGAGCTCGCAGGAGTCGAGTCATTGGCTGGATATATCTCCTCCTTCCAAAGCACCTGTAAGTGCCAATACTGTGAAAGTATGCTGTTATTTCACCTAGAAAGAGTTGCTGGAAATGAAAGTAAAATAATTCAGTAGTAAAAATGAGAGGGGTTCTTTGTTGGTTTTTTTCCCCACATCCTTGAGGAAAGGCGTTTTGATGGGGAAAAAATGCAGACTTTTGAACTCTGCACATAGCTGTTCTGGTCATAAACTGCAGCTGTTTCTAGGAAAATAGCTAAAGCAAGCTCTTCTGCACCATGGCCCACAGCCTGAGGGAGGGGTATTCTGGGGAAATGTTCAGCAAAGAACACTGGGTAATTGTCTTTTCAGACCAAAAAAGCATTAGAAGATCCTTAGGACTCACAGCAAGAGCTCAGAGCAAATGGAATCTGCTTTTGTTATGGAAGAAAAGTGCTATCTTCAGTGGCTTGAAACTGCAGAGACAGCCATATATTTAATGTTCAGATTGCATGCTGTGAAGTAATAATTCAGACAGTTCATTTCCATTAGTGTAATAAGAAGCAGGTGGTTTTCGCAGTGGGATTTCCTTTCCCCCTACCCTAACTTTGTTTGTTTCTTTTATAGATTGTGTCTAGACATTTGTGTTTTCAACAAATTAAACTTGAATTAGTAATTCAAAAGCAAATTTTAAGTGTGTCTGAGTAAAATGAATGATACTCTTGATTTCTAACCTAAGTTACACTTGACATTTTTTAGTTCTAACAAGAATAACCATGTCGCTTTAAAAGCAGTAAGATTAAGTGACAGAGGAAGCTGTTTTAGAAAGCATTTCATCCCAATGTAAAATTCTGAATCGTCTCATAGTATGTCTTTCTGTGTTGACTTTCCTCACCATTATATCCAAGAGCCCTCCAGACACTGCTGCTCTCCCCTGTGAGACAGCAAGCTATACCCTCCCTGCCTGCAGAAAGCCAAAGCTCAAGTCGAGTAAGTGGCTTCCTCTCAGGGTTACACATAAATTCTATGGTTGAGCTGCAAAGAGAACCTGGGTCTCTTTGAACTGGAGCCTGACTTGTCTTTATCTGAAATGTTGCTCTTAATGCATTTTGCTTCACCGAAGTGCATTAAAACTTGAAGGGAGCAAAGACTAGCAGAATCCATTTAAATGAAGGCTGGCAGGAAAGGTGGGTCTCCATTGGCCCTTTCCTGCTGCACTACAGTGTTCTAAGAACATTAGAGACTGACAGGAGAGCAGTGAGGGTGGCTCAGTGCAATCATACTGGAGATACTGGTGCATTCAGAGTGTGTGTGTGGCAGGGGTGAATGTGTGGGAGCATGTAAACCACAAGTATTTCCATAACATAGGATACTGCACAGTGTTCAGTCACCATGAGTATTCTTGACATTAAGTGACAGGGCCTTGCATCTATGGAAAACATTGCTTATATCTCCATACTGCCAAATTCAAAGGTGCAGGAGGAGAACTCGGAAGGTTTCTGTGTAAGTGGAGCATACCTGGTCTCTCACTTCCACACCAGGTTTGGTAGAGCTGCCACAGCATGTCTGGTTTTCCCTGCATGTGTCTGCTCTTACCAATGCAGAATCTTTCCCAGGTGAAAACTGAGGACTTGTTTATTTGCCCAGTGTCCCTGGCTGCAGCCCATGAGGGCCATCTGTGCGCCGCACAAAAGCCGTCCATCAGCAGAGCACATGCACTGCAGCTATGACAAGTGCAAGATGCACTTACTGTGCATCTGCAGGCTGTGTATACAGCACATGTTTATATTTCTATCCAGGAAATCCCAGATAGAAACGTGGGAGCCCAACATATGACAGAATTCCTGTGTTTCCTGAGTTTATAAGCAACTTAATCCAGATGTTATGGCAACATTCTTCTGCTTATAGGTGCACCGTGCAGAACTTCAAATAGGGACTTGTTTTCAAGCAATAAACAGGAGGATACAGTTACAGATTCTTGAAGCACAAAACCTTCCTGTTTCATCTACACCGCTGTCTTCAAGTAAGTTACATCAACTGTTTCATGCCTCCTGTCTAAAAGCATTTGTAACAGGTAAATTGCTGTTCAAATGAGTTGGCAATTCCTAGCATTCTTTACAAACCTCAGACTAACATATTGTGCAGTAGATTTCCATTGCCAAGGCTTATTTCCCCAGATGTCTTACTTGATTACTTTTTGTTTGGTTTGAAGCTATGTGTTTATGTATTTTGGAAGATTTTTATCCCGGTATTAATCCTGACATACAAGAGCATTAGCTTGCACTTGCTGTTTGGATACTGTGTTAATCAGTTCAATATTACTGAACATAACTCTGTTTGTGTGACTAGTCAGGAAAGCTATTGTACAGCTCTTTTGGCCAGACTTTTGAGAAATGGTTGCAATTTGAACCATACATATGGATCTTGTTGGTTCCTGTTTGGGTGTGTTTGTGAGTAACCCTTTGTGTGCTGTGCCTTTTTCCCTCCCTTCTGTGCCAGATTTCTTTGTGAAAGTTGGAATGTTTACTACAGAAGGGATAATCTATAAGAAGAAGACTCGTCTTCTGAAGTCCAGTAATGGCCAAGTGAAGTGGGGAGAAATGATGGTTTTTCCAGTTACCCAAGCAGAACAAGGAATTAGCTTTCTCATCAAGCTCTACAGCAGAAGCTCAGTGAGAAGAAAACACTTCCTAGGACAGGTTGGTTTCTGCTAAATAGCATGATACCCTTTACTTAAAATCCAGTTCCACAGGTTTCTTGGTATGAGTTTTTAAATACTTTAAATGAGCTGGCACATAGCAAAATATTAAATTCAAGTAAACTCTTCTGGATATAACCCAAGCAAGAATGGTACTGGACTCTTAGACATACACTAACATCAGATTAAGAGTTGACATTTGATTTTTTCTTTAAAAAGAAACCCTAAAGTCAGTTTTGTGTGGAGTATTACTATGTGAAAGAGTCCTTCCAAGAGACATACAATCTCCTCCTTGCCTCTAGGCTTTCTAAAGAAAACAAACATAGCACTCAGAGGAGCTCCACAGCCTACAATGTCCTGTAGAACAAGCAGGGTGTTGGTTACCAACACACTTACAAACAGGTGTGTGTAAAAGGAGTTATCAACGCTACAGTATGAGACCACCTTCCTGGGTACAACTATGCTGAAATCGGTACAATATTCTAAGTATGTATGCTCAAGTAATAATACAGGTGTCCAAACACAAAATATGTTTTAGGCTTGTTTTCTGAGGTTTTTTTTACAGAAAGACTTCAATAGTATCTCTTTGAAAGCACTCGTGTGATCATATTTATTTAATCACCACAAAACTTGGTACTCTGGTGTCTTTATTCTCTCTGTCCTCTTTCCCTGGTTGTTCCAATTTACCATCATCCTGTCCCTTCTTTCTCTCCTTTTTTTCTTGATATAGTGAGCCATAGCTGTTCTTAATGATCTGTGCTTTCTTGGACCCAGTTAGATGCAGTAGCAGGATTTTAATATATGCAAAAATGAATAATGCAGAATTGATTTTGAGACCCCAGCTGTAATGTCTCATGTCAGATGGAGGACTGTGCTGTCCTTAGGTACAAAAACCTGTACTGTCCCATTCTGGTGATGTTTCTTGTGCCTGCTGAAGACATGCAGTTACAGGAGATGCTGATGTGCTATATGCTGTAGAAATGATGTGCCAGCAAGAGTTATATGAAGTTCCTCAATTTTTTGGAGCCTCATGTCACATATCCCATCTTTATGCAATTCCTGATGGTGGAATTGGATTTGAAATACAAAAAGCAAAAAACCTGTTCTTTTTAGTTGTACTACCTTGGGGAGCAAATAACTGGGCTTGGTTTTGCAGTCCCTTAGCAATATGTGAGGTCATCTCAATCTGATGAGTTACATTTAATCATGGATCTTATTTTTAGGGGGAGGAAATGAGCTACTTGTGCTCCTTAGAGATTATTTGGAAAAGGTTGTTTCAGCTCATGAAGGCAGACATTGCCACATAACACATGAAGACATAAAATATGGCTCAGGGAAAAATGTACTTTGAACAATTGGCTGGTTAGCTGGAAAAAAGTGAATATAGCTGGATCTATTAACTTTGTTCTGCAAAGAATGATGTTTAATTGGATGCTTTTCTAAGCAGACAATACTTAGATTAGGCTGCTTTTACAAGCATGTCTTTAATCATGAGCAAAATGTACATTGAATCTCTGTGGATGAAACATCAGCTGTCTGTGGTATTCTGGAAGACATTATTCTCACTTCTTGAGGACTCCTGCCCCAGCAGTGAAGGCTAAATGTACTTCATGGTCAAGGTTTCTGAGAAGTCTTAAAAGGACTCATTCTTGGAAGACTTGAGGAAATAGAGTCCTGTAAATAATGATACCTACTTACATAAGCAGAATTCTTTTGGCAATGGAGGCCGGTGATAATGTTAAGGGTGAAAATTTCCTACTTCATTTCCTCACTTAATGGCCACTACCCATTAACTGAATACTGAGAAGAAACGGACTCTTACTACGTGACTATGTGTGGTATGGGCATGTTAGTAACCTCTGTGGAATGCAGGTTTGGCCCTGTCTGTGGGAGTATGCAATTTTAAATGCTCATGGAAATGCTGGACAGCTCGTGCTGGGGATGCCAGATGGCCTGTGGCCAACTGCATTCAAATGCACAGAGCCACCACTGGCCCTGGTGAGCCCTTGACCCCAGCACGTGCATTTGAATAGAGCAAGGAATGCTTGACTTAGAACATCTTATTAGGTACAGAAACACTATTATGTAGTGGGTTCTCTAAACTATTTTAGAGGCTAAATTTAAACACAGACTCCCTGTGTTCCCAGCTGAAAGCCAAAATATGTTAGGACTAGTAGAACAGTTATTTGTTGCTGTTATGCTTTGGTCATAGTCTGTACATTATATCTTGTTCTACACTTCCATGGTATTTATTTGGAACTAGTAAAGGCTGGGCCTCTGTGTTGTATCAGGTAAACTCAATTTTACTTTTGTTTTTGTCTCTTAATGCAGATCTGGATAAGTTCTGATAGCAGTAACAGTGAAGCAGTAGAGCAGTGGAAAGATACCATTGCCAACCCTGAAAAAGTTGTTGTTAAATGGTACAGCATCGGTCCATCTTGAAGACAGAGATGAAATTCAGAACTGACTTTTCTACAACAATTCCTATGCTGTCTAAATTAGTATAAATAAAAAGAAAAATATTGTCTACACAAGTTCAGAAGTTCTTCACTGCATCATGCCTCCGGTGGAAACTGGGAAGATTCAGTTTCACCAAGAGAAATACTGGCTAAATATCACTAAGAAGAAGACTTTAGGAACTGGGAAAAGTGCTCATTTGATTTCAAAAAAATCCACCTTGAAAAAAAAGATGTTTGCCCCTTTCAGGCTCCATAAAACCACAGAAATTTAATTGTGAAGAGAAGCAGTTTGAATCAAGTCTATTTCACTAGTCGCTGATGTCATCCTTATCTGCAGTCTTGGTTTTGGCAGACTCCAAAGTCTGTGGGTATCAGTCGGGTCAGTGGCTTGATCCTTGGTACCTCTGAGCTCCTGAGGTCGTTGACACTATTTGATCAGAGTAACATGTGCTTGAGCAAGTGGGAAAGCTGTGGAAGCAGGAGAAGGCATAAAGGGAACTACACAATAAGTCAGTACCCAAAGGCTTTCCTAATCTCCATTTTTGATGAAGAGTTGTTCAGTACCTTGACATGCCTGTAGCCTTGGTTTGCCCCCATCCCTCACTTGAAACAGTGAGATGGAAAGATAAGAGTTTCTCTGACTTAGAGATTTTTGCAAGAGGGGCCTTCCAGACTTGCTCTGTTTGGGTAAATTCTTGTTGGAATCAATGGAATAATACAGAGAGGCAATGACCCTGCCTAGGATCAGAGCCAGTATTTTTAGATAAATTCCTTTCTTGTATAAAGTACGTATATGTAAACCACTTCCTGTCTTATCAACAGTGCTCTAGAATTTGCTTGTATTGCCAAAACCCAGACTAATGTGTGTGAAGGAGCAAAGATTTACTGACATAAGTGCTTTTTGATATTAATTAAAATGTGGCAGTGTAAGGAATTCAGACTTCATTTAAAGGATGGGCTACTACTGCAGAAGTATTTGTTACATGTCTAGGATGCTGAAAAATTATGTGTGGCAGTACATTTTTATTACTTGTTTCTAGTAAGAAGAAATTACTGTATTTTTATTGCAAATTATATTTTTCCTACAAAATCCTAAGATTATTTTTTCTATTAGTTCACATATTTTCAGGGGTTTATTCACAGTTATTTTTAAGGGGGGAAAATGTCATGTATATAATTGATAATACATAAATCTAAAAGCACAGACCCCTCTGCACTATTTTAACTACCAGATTGAAAAAATACATATATATTCCATTAAATCCACTGCTTACTCATTTAGTGTTGACTGTCTGGACTGTAAAAATATGTATGTTCTTATAGATGATGAATAATTCTACCTTTCTTCGTGACTTGGATCCAGTTCCAACATCTGACAGGAACTACACAGGCAATGAGAGCACTCACTGTTGGAAGGCAAAGGAACACGGGGAGCAGAAAAAACACTGTAACAGGAAAGCATGTCCTCTTTAAGCACATAGTTCAGAGCATCTTTATTCCAACTTTTTTGTATTTGAGTAAGTGTCAAGAAAAAATGGAATTTCTTAGATTTTTTTTTCATCAGTTGGTAATTGAAACTTTTGAAACTTCAACCATCCAGCTTTTGTTGTTGAAATGTAATATTTTGGAAACAAAGGGATTTTCACTACCTCTTACATGTTCTGCTTTTGACTGTCCTTTATAAAAGAACTAAAAAAAGGTTTTGCATGTTACTTGGAGAACAAACATCAGTTCTAGCTCCTACTGACACTCTTTGCAAAGCTCCCAGTAGGCCCAGAAGATCTTGAAGTGTTAACTTCCAGCCATTTACAGCATTTGGGAGGAGCCTGGCCTGTTGGGTAAAATGAAAAAGGGAACTGGACCAAACTGATATTTTTGAAGTATCTTTACTTGAATACGCGGATCTTTTTTATTCATTGTGGCTGAATACTTTATTCACTGTGGCAGTAAACAAAAGTGTAAACTAACTGTTTCCTTATGCAGAACGCTGTTCTGTTTAAAAGAGAGAACTGGGAATATCCCAGTGTTTTATAGACTTCAATGACCACAGCAGTGGTTCTACAGAGATTGCCAACTCAGTAGATACTGTGTAAATGGACTTTTGGGGCTGTTTTAGGACACCTAACCTTCTAAAGGCCTAACTATTCTCTTTATTCTTACATTAATATTTAATCTATGTGTTTATAATAAAAGCTATGAAAAGAAAATACTCCTTTTTTCCCTTTATGGTTTATTTTAATGTTTACCAGCATCTCAGACTAAAGTTCAAGTCCTATTTTTTTCTCTGAGAAAATGCCAGCTAATGAATGCTGTTTCGTGTAGTGTTGCCTATAGGAGAGTTAGCTGGTGACACATGGAAGAGATACCTAAGGCCTCTCCTTGCAAGATGCACACAGGCACTAGAGCACTGTGAAGAATGTATTCGGAGGTACTGCTTCATCCTGTGCTCGTTCCCAGGCTGTGGGGTTTTCTGCATTTGTGTGCATTCATGTAAGAATTTAAGGCATTCTTAATGGTTGACTATTTTCAGCAGTTGTGGGTTTTTTCCCTGTCACATAAAGCATTTTTCATTGATGATTCATTTGGTCTAGAGTTTATCAGTATGGTTGTTATGTTAACCAACAGTCCTGAAGAAAAAACACGAGACCGGGACATACATGTTCCTAGCACCAGTCCCAGGGTACAACTGCCTGTAAAATGGGCTGTTCCAGCAGGTGTTATTTCAATTTAACTGTCTTCAGACACCAGCTAGAAATCACCTGGGATATCTTGCCTTTAAAGTGCTTTTATTTTGCTTTACTGCTTAGTGACTGCCTCACTATAAATGCAAACTTTAGTTTCTGCAAAATCAGCTCCTGGCTTATTTGAGACTAAGGCAGTTTTCCAGAAAAGGAAAATGATGTATCATTTGAAGATCAAACCATGATATAAATTACCAAGGAACCTTATGTGCTCCAGGATACCTGCAAGAAGTAGGAAAAAGGTGTCTCAGAGCACTCTTTTAATGGTCACAGCTGTGTGTTGTCCCTCTAATGCATGTTCAGCCACCATTTTGATTGTTATATCCAAGTTTAGTGTCATTGAAAATTCTTTTAAGACAACTGTTTTGTCAGTTGCAGCATTCTGTATGTAAATGAGGTCAACAAATTTATTTTTCAAGTTTTTACATCTAAGTGGCACAGCATGGCATTCCTTTTAAGGAAAAAAAGATGTAAGATTCTACCTCAGAATGAGTGGGTGTAACATTTTGTAAACCACATTATCATAAAATGTTACTTGGAAAATAATTGTATTTGAGCATCCGATCTTTTGTGATCACAACATAAATAATGCCATATTGCTAAATCCATTAGGCATTCCTGGTTTTTCCTTTTGTTGGCAGGACACTTGTATAAAACAAAAGTATTTTTGTAAGTGTTCAATTAAGCACATATGCTGTTTGACTTGAAAACTGTCTGCCTGATGGAGGTTCCTTTTAGAATTATGAGTTCATTTTTCAGCCAAAACATAAGGTTGTCAAGGTATCTGGGGCAGGGTTGTCCTAGTTTTTACTTTCATCCTGCCAACATATGTACAACATGGGAGGGAGATACATAGTTGTGGAAAGCTTAGCATAAATCATACTGGATGTGATATACCCTCCTTGTTTTTCCAGCTTCTGCTGCAAAATTACATCACCACGTCAATAGAGTCCTGTACATGATCTCATGCTTGGTGCATGGAAAAAGCTGTCACTGAAATCAGCCCAGACTTTCACGAACACTGCTCCAGCACATGTATATTCTTTTCTGTAGCCTGAGGAACAGGCCATCGTCTCTCAATCTGTGGCAAAACTCCCACTGTGTTCAGCAGAAGCAACCAGATTTCAAAGATGGTTTAGTTATTTCAGCATTGAGATGGTATGATTTATTTAAAAGGTAACGCACAGCTTAATTTTTTTATATATTTTTAAAATAGATAAAAATCTCTTCACAGTAAGTTTTCTGTAGAAACTCGATTTCATTGAAAGTGGATCTGCATATCTTAACTAATGCAATTCTTCCCATAGATTTCAGAGTCTTTGAAATAAATCCTCTATGCTGATCTTTTCCCCATATTTCTGAGAGTGTAGTTTTGTCCTCCCTTTGATTTGAGCGCAGACTGCTCTTTTCCCTCAGCATAAGCTAGTCTGTAAATGGTGTCTGCTTTTTGCAATTTCTGCTTTTCTGGTAATGTTTCCCCCTTCTTTACCTAGAATTGGGACCAGCATTATACATGTCTGACTCGCTGTTTACAAAACTAGCTACAGTCAGAAGGCTTTCATCCTAGAGCTTGGCTCAGGTCTGATGCTCTGGATTTCTGAGCTACCTCTGCTTGCAGCTTCAATGGTGTGGTTCTTTGGAGCTCCCCAGATTCTTGTGTTGTCCTCCACCACTGAATACAACAATGGGAAAAATCGGTTGTAATTTCTTATGTTTACTTGGGTATCTTCACTTGCCCTCTCCTTCTCCAAAATTTACATTAGGAAATAGTTTTGAGTGATCACAGAATCACAGAATAACTAGGTTGGAAGAGACCTCCAAGATCACTGAGTCCAACCCATGCCCTAACACCTCAGCTAGACTATGGCACCGAGTGCCACGTCCAGTCTTTTGTTAAACACATCCAGGGATGGTGACTCTACCACCTCCCCGGGCAGACCGTTCCAGTACTTTATTATTCTTTCAGTGAAAAACTTTTTCCTAATATCCAGCCTATACCTCCCTTGGCACAGCTTGAGACAGTGTCCTCTCGTTCTGTCAGTTGCTGGCTGGTGGAAGAGACCAACCCCCACCTGACCACAACCTCCTTTCAGGAAGTCGTAGAGAGTGATAAGGTCACCCGAGTCTCCTTTTCTCCAGGCTAAACAACTTTAGCTGCCTCAATTGTACCTCACAGGGCTTGTGCTCCAAGCCCCCCACCAGCCTCGCTGCCCTCCTCTGGACATGCTCAAGCATCTCCACGTCCTTCCCAAACTGAGGGGCCCAGAACTGGACACAGCACTCAAGGTGCAGCCTCACCAGTGCCGAGTACAGGGGAAGAATGACCTCCCTGCTCCTGCTGGTCATATGATTCCTAATGCAGGCCAGGATGCCATTGATGAGAAGGAGAAAGCTGCTTCTGCTGCTGGACATACGGACGGGAGGGTTGTTTGCCACAGCAGTGCCCTGATATAAAGAGAAAGGCTCAAGGAAGAATCATGAAAAGCTGCACCTCCAGGTGGAGGGAGGCCAGTATCTCCTGCATGTATGATCTGGGAAATGCTTACTAGCCTGGGGACTGGGATCCCTTGTCAGATGCCCAAAGGGAAGGGTCATCATATTGTACTTTTTTATCCTTATCTTCAAAAACTTCCTGGAGCTATGGAGCAACTAAATATGGAAATTTTCCATAGGAAGAATGGTATGGTTCACAGGTTTCTATGAAGCAGAGAACTGACTAAAAGATTTTGGGAGTCTTTGAAAAAAAACAGTCATAGTTTTTAGTTTTAAATATAGCCAAGCTTTGTCACTTGTCATAGGAGAAGAGTGAATTCTTACTTCGTGATACATAGCAGAAGAAAATGGCATGTACACCCAAAACAGGGCTGGGTCTCCTCTGCATTGGTATTAGTCCTTCCAAGACTGAGGTGGAACTACACATGCTTTGCTGCCCCTTTTCCTGCAGTAAGGGCAGGTTGGGTGGGGAATTGTTAAAGGGAGGTAGTGAACGAGGTAAAATAAAAGCAGTGCTTTTGTTTTGAAAAACATTGTTTTTGAAAGCAATGCAACATGCCTGTAACTATTGACAAAGCTTGTGTTTGACATGACTAAAGATAGATATTACGCACTTAGGTATTTGCTTAGGTTCTTTCAGTACTTCCTGGCATGAGACTGGATTCATCCTCTGTGTATTTATTATATAATGCTTCATTCTGCTGCATTCACTGACCCTTGAGCTCTAGACCTAATTATGCCTGATTTCCTATGGATTCGTCCCTCGTGGCTGATTGACTTCAGTGTGCAAATCAGGGTAGACATTCTGGAATCTTTTTGCTGCACATCAGGTAGTTATAAAGTTTCTCTCTCAGATGGATTCTCTGAGATCTAATCAGGGGTGAGCTCATGACAGCTATTTCTTCACCTGGGAAAATGAGAACTCACTTTCCCTTTTCTTGGAAGAATGTTCTCGGGTTGTCCTAAAACCTTTGGAAACAGAATTATCTGTAATATCTCTGCCATCAGTCAAACTTGGCTGCAATGACTTATGGGCTCAAAAATTATTGTGGATCTTAGAAGAGAAATGAGAGAAAACAAGCTCAGCTGCTTCAGGTCTCTGGGGCTCAGGTCACTTTTTCTCTCTTCTGCCACAGGCCAGGGAAGCTTTTCAGGTCACTGCTGATCATGATTCCAGCAATACCAGTTCTCAAGGCAGCTCAAGCAGTTTCTCTAAGGACACATTTGCTAAGGCATGGATATTTTTGAGCAGTGTGCTATGGAGCTGGCCACTAGCTGGGGTTTCACAGTAATGCAGTTTTAAAGGTCTGGGTGAAGACAGTTTTGATGTACCTTGAACTACTGTTGACTAAAATCAGAAGCAGAGGTTTAATTAAGGTTAGTAATAAGAAATGCTTTGGAAGCTTAGTTTTTAGATAATAAAATAACCAGTAACAGCAGGCTTCAAGTCCCCTTCTAATCTCCAGCACATACATCTAACTAGGACTCCATTAATGCTCACAAGCTATAATAATGACTTTTTAAAAACACTACCCTTGCTATATTTAAGTTGTCACTGAGCTTGAAAGACTTGGTCTTCTACTGACAGAGGCCTGGCTCTGGCAGCTGAGAACTGTCCTGGACCTTGGGAGCAGGACCTGAGGCTTCTGAGCATTGCTTTCAGATCTACTCTGTGACTTGTGCAGAACATAAAAAAATCACCAATGGAATCAGCTTAGTTTCAGGTAGTCTGAGTTGCTTTTGGAGCCCAAGAGAGTTGTCGGTTGTGGATCTTGATTTACTGCAAAAATATCCTCAAAGAGCTAGATGACTGGATGATGAATCAATTCAAAGTTTTGGAAGTTTGGGTTAATTTTTAAGAGCAGGACAGGTAAGTCCAAGGAATTCTGGATAAAACTGTGACAATAAAATCTGCAACTAAATCTACATGACTGTCTCAAGCTGATAAGCCTGTGTGGGGGAAAAAAAGTAGGTGAGAATGCCCATGAAAGAAAAGTAGGGAAAACTGGGTAAATATAGAGAGAAAGGGCTGCAAAAACCAGTATTAATACACTCACCTTATTTCAAGGGTAAGGAAGTAAACTCTTGATGATGTTAGAGGCACTTTAACCAAGCTCTTGTTCTAAGGTGAAGTAGGAGTAGAAGAGGATCTTTGAGACTCTGGCCCTTTGCTGTGATTTTGTAGACTTTGCTATCTGTTCACATTACACATTTTGTAGATCAAATGCAACCCTGGTGATTATCATTTGTTAGAGCAGACAAATTGGATTGTATGTATAAATTAAAGTCTCAAGTGTGATGGATTAAAAAATGTACAATGGGATTTCTACTAGTATCTCTTCAGGTAATGCCAAAATTCACAGAGAAGGAAACATAGCATCAGCTTGGATTCAGTATTCTCTGCCTAGCAACAGTGTTCCTTGCTGTGGGAGTAAAAATCCTACACCTACCCTTTTTGAAAAATACAGCAGGTGCTGATGTTCTAGTAAAACTGTGTGGTATTTATGGCATCCACTTGTTCTCAGCTACTTAATTTCATCAGCACTTTGTTCCTTTTCCCTGCCTGCACCTCTTTTAGTTGCCTAAGAGACAAAGCATAGTGAAACACATCCAGCTGCTTTATTTCCTTTAATCAGCCCCTGGAAGGTCATCAGAATGACAAGTTTCTCCTGTGCTTTAGAAATGTATGTCAAATTTGTTTGCACGTCTCTCTGTATGAACAGATCAAAGCACTAGTCTGGTCAACAAAAGAAACCAGATCAGCCATGCCAACTGCATCAACACTTCAGTAGGAATTTTTGTAGTACAAGCCATGAATCCAATATTCAGGTGCAGATCCTCAGCTGATGCAGCATGAACTGGACTGTGCATTGGTAGATCTGAGCCAGCTCATCCTAGCTGGATGTCTGGACATGCAAGCCACAGAAACTACAATCTTCTGCTAAAAAAGTAAAAAGATATAAAGACGTGACTGTTGATGTTCATGTCTTGAAAAGTTTCAGTAGGCTCCATCATGGTCTCAGAAACAAGTGTTCAGGGCTAGAAACACTTTCAGCAGCTCACATGAAAATGGGAAAGAGCCCTCACCTATAGTCTGGACTGATGCAGCGTTACTGTGCATGGCCTTTCATATCCCTAGAGATCCGTGATTTGCAGTCTGAGTTCTAGTGTTTCCTGATTAAAATACAGCTTCATGATCAATAAGCCTTGTCCATTTGTATCTGTCTTACCAAATAGGATTTCTTGATATGGCAGGGAAGAAGGAGATAAAAGGAAAAAATATTTACTGTGATCCTTGCCAGCACCCCAATATGCTGCTTTAATATTTCTCTGAACTAGTTGTCTGAGCTTCAAGTGGGAAACCATTTTTACTCTAACAGAAAAGGGTAAAAGTAAAAGATACTGAACGACAACAACAAAAAGGGCTAATTCAAGTCTTTGACACTGACACCAAATCTGTTTCTTCATGTGATGCAACAAAGATAATTCTTTCTTGCCTTACAGAAGTGACCTAAATCAATAAATACATAGAATGCAGTGCTCATTAATTAAAATATAGTATAAAATACATTGCAAATTCATTAAAGTCTACTAGTATATGTCCTTATCTTGTGTCACTAAATACCTGGGAGAGTAAAACCAGCAATGATTTCTTCTTTAGACATTTGCTTTTTTCTCTATTTGAGCTCCTGCATTTCTGACTTTGGGCAATGCAAATAAGTTGTCCATATTCCCTCTGAGTGAGGCTGAATTTCCCTCATGCAGTATTCATTCAATAACTGTTTTTCTGTAGAGAATGTTTAATAACTGCTTTTATTGACTGAATTAGATCTAAAAAATGAATTTTCATTTTTATATTACATTGCCTGTTTATCTGCAGTACACCAAATAAAAATTTTATAGGTTGTCACAGGCAAGGGTGGCAAAGCATCTACGGGAAAGGTAGGTCATGAAAGATGCAGAAATGATACTGACTTGTAGTTCCAACAAGTGCAAATACAACCCTAGCTGATTATCCCTGGAAGTAAAGTGTTTGAGGCTGTTGAACAGTCTTTGTAAAACAGTGCAATGCTTTCACTCCAAGGATGTCTCCTTCTCTCATAAGACGTCTGCAGCTGTTAAACAATGGGAAAGATGAGAAATGTGAACAGCTTTAGTGCAGATTTCTAGTTCGTGTTACTCAGTCTTTTGCAGGGGACCAACACACATACTTGGGAATGCATCTACTAAGCAATTAGCCCAGCAACCCCTTCCTGGGATTGAAGGAGTTCCTCAGTGCTGGATTGAAGGAGTTCCTCAGTGCTGAGTCTTACAGGTAACTGCAGGCACCTAGACAAGCAGAGCTATGCAGCAAATCTTAGTTCCAAGGATAAAAATTTGAGAATTGGAGACATTAAAAAATATTTCACTAAGAAGAATCTGAAATGTTCTGAATCTGCAACATGTAAAGATTGCACTCATTTCAAAGCATACCCAGAGAAGCAGGAGACTGGGAAGTGAGGATCTTGGCATTTGGCTGACACAGCCTTCTGAGAGCACACGTGACAATGTGATGCTTGAGGCTTTTATCATTTTGTTGCTGAGATCTATTTTCTAATTGATGAATTAACTTAGACCATCTATGAAATTGTTCTTACAGAAATACAAGGACTGCACTACATGAAAAGAAGAAAATTACTAAATTCACATTTTTAGAAAGTCAAGGTGAAGTATGTTATAATCTTTGAATTTGGAGGAGTGCATTGAGGCCCCAGGGAGAGACCAGATCATACCTGGAAATTTAAGAAACTGACACTACAAACCCTAAAATTAATTTGTGATAATACCATTGGACTTTGCAAAGCAGTGGCAGTCATCCAGTTCACAGAAGCTCCTATAGGTTTACTAAAGTTATAATTACATAGGTGACCCAAAATACAAGATGAAAAGAAGTTTAAAGAACAAAGGCAGATAACACTAACAAAGAGGTCACAGGAAAAAACCCATGCTGATTCTCCGTGCTGCAGCAAATGACACAACCTAAGACAATATTCAGCCTTTTCATGAAGATGCAAAACCTGCAGTAGACTGGACAGCCACATAGGAGTTTCCCCATGCCAGTACCCTGTGCTCAGATGAAGAGAGTGGCACTGCTACCACAAAGGAATCCTTCATGGTGAAAGGATCAGGGGGCCATGTTGTGACAGGTAAAGCACATGGTCATCCTGAAAACACATGGGCTACTGACTGCTACCAACAGGGTCAGAGAGTGAAAGCTGAGAAACTAACAGGACTGTGTTTATGTTGGAAACTGGCATCCAGTTGCCTGGATGTCAGTTAAAATCAGAGATGGCAAAGAAAAAAATCCCTGATATTCTGGAGTCTGGGATCTGTCACTTGGCATCATTCATGCATTTACATACATATACACACACACACACATAGACTGGGAGACAAATGGTCTTGGCAGCATCAGAAGAAGTGGTTCTGCTGTTGAGTGATCTTCGTATTCTGAACAGAAATCAACCAGCCAAAAAAAAAAGGTGACACTTTCTTCAAGTCCCACATAGGCAAACAGCACATTTTACCCAGGGAGCCAGAATTCGTATGATCTCTTCCACTGAAGTTGGCATCTTTCTCTATAAAGATCAACCTAGCAGACATTCAGTTCCAGATATATAGTCCCCACAAGCCTATACTGAGTATTCTCACAGGAGAAGGCTGTTGAGCACCTCAACAGCAAACCTTTTTGGTTTATTGGTTGTAACTGTAGAAAGAATGTGCAAAGCAATGTGAAGTGCAAAAGGGACATAGCTCAATATCACATTTGTCAGGTCAGGTATGGAGACACTACAGACTCGGTCAACTATCAGACAGAAATACACATCTTGGTACCACCCTCCCAGCCACTGGGGTATGATACGATCACATTGATTCTTTACAGTCCATTCAATTTTGAGTGTGTAATCATGTCAGGGATAATATTCCCGGTACTGACGTTAATTGCTTAATTTCTGTTTATCCAAGCTGATTGCAGACCTCCCAAATTACATATACTCTAAAAATACTGAAACGTTTCCTGTAATGTCTGTAATAAAGTAGCCTGCTATTGGAATTTACGGGAAGGAGGTGGTTAAAGCAAAACTATAGCACAGTAATTTCTGGAGGTTGATGCTGAAAGCACAAATGGGCACAGCACACATTTTCAGAGAGTGAAACTGGTATTTTGTGCTTCCGAATAAAGATGTTCGATCTGGCAATATAGTACTGTTGCAAAAAAAGGGAAATACCATCTTCAGACCATAGTTAAGAGCTTTGCACAGATGACATGGAGCTATGCATTGCTTCACTTTCTGCTGGGACAGCCCCAGCTGAAGAATAGTGCTGAGCTGTAGTCATCATCTTCCAAGACACAAGACAATATGGAGAGAGTTTAGAAGAAATTACAAGATCAAGAACAAGAAAATCTAACCTGTGAGTAAGGAGTAAAGGTACTGGGTTGCTGAAGATAGATAAGGGAAAGCATTGAGATAAAAATCTAGTATCCTTATATGCAAATGTTCGTGGAAAAGGAAGACAAAAACTCTCCGTGTCACTAAGGATGAACTGAATACTCATGTTATAACAGATGACAAGGAAGTTTCAGCTAGAAAACATCTGCTTTGATTTTTTAAACTGCCTGGCAGTATTTTACCATCTCTATAAAATACTGAAGCAAGAAGAATGTGCTCAGATACAACCTGTGTATCTTAAAAGTTTGATTATTGATGAAGATGAATGAGAAGGTGTTTTTTTTTTACTTCTTTAGTGTGCTGGCCTGCAGAAGAGTCTCTAGAAAAGGTTCTTGCCAGCAGTTCAAAAATTACATATGGAAAGTTTTTAGTGACATCTCTTTTTGACTGGCTTCTTAATCCTTTCATGAAAAAAATGAGAACTGACAGAAAGTTAATTTTGCAAAGGGAATGCGATGCACTCACCTCACGTCTGATAAGGAAATAACCTTATATAAATCACACATTGGGTAGATATTTACTTCTGATACAGTAATGGTTCATGCAGTAAATATAATGTTAGTATTACCATAAAGCACAACTTCCAGCAAACACAGCATCTTTACCTTTTGTTTAATCTATTAATTCCTTACTGTCTGTTCAGTCCTGCAAACATTGCTCTGTAAAAGCTTTGCATTGCATCAGGTATGAGCAAAAAGCTAAAACAAAGGTTCATTGACTTCCTCAGTCAGGGGCCTCATCACACATTCCTTGAAGACCTTTCATTGCAAGGGGTGTGT
>WEIV01026148.1:131478-156391 GCA_013390005.1 Calyptomena viridis
CCCTTTGAAACCAATGGAGCTACTTTCGAAAAGTAATTTCTAATGATGTGTTGTTCTTAAGGAGAATGTATCTTGTATTATGAAATTACAGAATCATTATTAATTTTTTGTATGTTCTTGATAAACTGTTCGTTGCACCAGGTACATTCCACAAGGATGGAATAATAAAGAAGACTTAAAAATAAGCCATGCCCAAGTGACTATGAGGTAGTAGAAAGCTGATGTATACTCTTCTGTCTGTGTGAGTTCACACATTTGGTTTGTGAGCATCTGCATCTGTAGAGAGGAACTTGTCAAAGAACTGTAGAAGACACTGGTAGAAGGACTGCAAGTTAGTTGTGTGCACAGTAAGGCCCAGGGAAGGACAGAGAAGCCCAAAAGGTAGCAGGCAGCTGACACATGAGCAGTAGAGCTGAGCTTGGCTAGACACTTGTGCTACTCTGGCATTACCAACTATTTCTGAAAACTTTTGATTACTCAGTGCGCTCTGGCTGCTTTAAGATGCTCTGGAGTAAATCAAACCAAATAAACTCTTTTTTTCATAACTATCAAGTTAAAGCATGAGATGGCAGAGATTTAAGTAATTTTCATGCTCAAATGATGTATTTTCCTTATGTTTAATGTGCTAGATTTTCATTAACCTAAATTACAAGGTTTCCTAGGTTTATCATGTTTAGTTTAGGAGTAATAACAACATCATTCTAAAGTCATCTGGAAAAAATTGTCTGGATTTTACCCTATATTATGAAATGCATTTTCAAGTAGTTTTGTCAAGGAATATAATTCCAAGCATTGGTTGAAACAGTTTTGGCGGAAAATTAGATCTTTATTAAATGCACATTTTTAAACAAAAAGACTGATTTCTGGGGAAAACCTTCTTTTCCTTTAAATTAACTAATTAAATACTCAGAAACAGTCTTGTAGCCAAAACCTGAAAAGCCTCACTTTGGAAATACTCCCATATCTTCCCATGAGAGCTGTAGCTCAAATGCTTCATAGTCCTCTATTTGGAGTTTCTCTGTCTAAGGAGACTGCAACTCCAAGGAAGCACTGCAGGAAATCAACACAAAAAGAGACTGACAGATACAGTCTAAAGCCAAACCTGCCACCTTGTTTACAGCTCCAAGGACCCAACAGGACACATTTTCTAGACTCAGGCTTTTGAACTCCTAAGGAATAACTGGAAATGTGGCTTACTCTTGTATTCCAAGACTCTACACCTTTTCCTGCAATATAAAATTTTCAAGAGCAATGGAATAGAAATTACTACTATTAACTTGTCTTCCTCCTTGCTCCTTCAAAACTAGCATTAGTCATATATCTGAACACGGCAACTATACAAGGTTTTGATATTGTGGGAGTTTGGCACCTCATAGTACTGGTCCCACTGTCTTCTGACAGTCACCTTAAATCATGTCATACCCACTGTCCGTACATTTGTTTGCATATACCAAATAGAATTTACATAACCCCTAACTATATTGTAAAAGAAAGTTCATCCACAAAATATCCATCAGCATAGCTTAATAAACTGTCTTATCTTACGCTGGGCTTCCCGTCCTTCCCATTCAACATATGGTTTCACTTTGCAAGAGCAGGCTTACAATAAACCGTATCATCAGTAGGCTGATAAATGCTGTAATTCATAACAGGACGTGTGTTTGAGGAAGATTTTCCCATGCTTAGTGAATGCTTAATTGCTTTCTAAAATACTAACTTTTGTTCTATATTTCAACACTGAATACTGTATATAGGAAAAGAAAATATAGTTCTTGCCCATCTCTCCAACAATTTTAGCTTTTCGTTTATTTTACATATAGATGCTGGTATTTGGATACTTAACAGAGATGCTAACCTCAAGATCAAACACAATCTTAATTCCACCTCAATGCCCCAGGGTTTGCTGCTGTTGTAATGTGGCACGTTAGACATTCTGAGTAGTGTAATTTACGTTTCACAGTGCAAGTGTGGTGGGAACTGGGTGTTGGAAGGTTCCTGAAAACATACTGGCCCAGATGAAGACGTGGGCCTGCTTGTACGAAACATTTTGCTTGGAGGTCAGCTGAGGTACAGACATGACAGAGGCTATTGAGGTTTTTGAGATTCCTTGTGACTTTTTGTTTGGTCTTTCTTCCTTTTGTGAAGTGGCAAAGCTGGACATCACTGGCGTGCACACAGTTTCCACTGGAACCATGAGTGTCTTTTGCCCAGGCAGTGAACCAGGTCACACTGCAGTGAGACTATTTGTCTCTATGTGATAATGTGGATATATCTACAGAGTTCCAAAAAGACGCAAACCAGACAAATCTTCAAATTAACATGTCCGGTGCAGGTCAATGTCCAGTGCTTTGGTCCTGTAGACATACGTATGCAAAGAAATGCTCCCAGAAGACTCTGCTCAGGTAAGGCATACATAGAGTGGTATGAAAACTAAGCATGTTGTAGGGCTTGGGAGTGTGTCTGGTGAAGTACTGCCATGATCTGTAAACATGGGAAAGGATTCAGGTCATATCAACATGCTGATGTGGGAGGTTTATGGCTAAGTTAATCACCCTGTTTAAAATGCAAACTTGTACCCATAAGAAAAGCATACAAAGGGGCCACTAGCAGGGCCTGGAGCCAGAAATTTCCAGGTTCTGCTCTCACAGGGCAGCTGGCAAAGACAGAATCTGAAAACGGAATAGATGCAAGGCCGTAGATAGTGGGACTAGAAAACCCAGGCACCCCCTCCCTGATTGGTATAGGATGTTAAGTCTAGCAGAAATCATCAGCCTAACCTTGGTGTTGGATGCAAACCCATGCCTCAGGATAGCAAGTCCTGGATCATTCGGCAAAGGAAAGAGCTGAACCCTAGCCAAGCTTTTCATCAAACTTATCACATTATTAAAAACAGATACATTTTGCAACACCCTCAGGCGAATGAGGTCACAATACAAATACTGATCTGACAGTATATGCTAAAAAAATTCCATTTGGGGCTATTCCAGCCACTCAGGAAAGAAACAATTCCCCATATAATTGCAATTCTTGTGCGTTTCAGCCACAGGTCCATAAAGGCACTGAAAGGTTTTTTCTTTTATGTCCTCAAATTGAAATTTTACCAAGTAAGAGTAGAGACGCTTGGATATCCAGATATGATGAAATGAACAGTTATTCTCCCAATTCCTGATAAGTGAATAGTATATCCCAAGCTGCTGTCATGCTTTATGCTGATGAACTGTTTCAATGGCTATGGAAGGCAAGGTACCTGGAAACACCTCGCTTTCCCAGGTGATACTGGCACATTTTTTTTTTGACTGATATAGAAAAGTGCTCTAATAACACACTTTTAACTTTTCTTCCATCCAGCCTAGATAGAGCTGCAGCTATTTCTCAGGAAAAAAAGCAGCTCATTTCTTATATGTCCTGCTTAGTTAGTGTGTCATCCATGACCAAGACTGAGAGTTTCACCTGGACTTGCTGCTGACTGTTCTACAATACACAACAAAGTATAGATTTTACAACCCAGTACTTAACCAGTATAATCAGTATATTTACAACCCAGTATATATTTAACCCAGTTAACTATAACTGGTGATTATATTTAACCCAGTTAAATATAGCTCTAATCAGCCATAAGCTTATTGAGATGGGAAACAGACAGATGTTGCTGCTGACAAGGCAGCTGTAGTAAAAACCTGTACTAAGTTGGAAGATATTGCTATGAGAAAGCAGTGCCTATCATGCCAGTGTTGGAACATAGCTACTGGGTAATGTGTTTATACGAGTCTGCAGAAAAAACTGCTCATGACAGAGACCTGATCCTGGAGCCCCTGCTCAAAGTATAACTTGAAGCAGTATTTCAACTTGTGCCACTGGAAGATACAATCCAGGAAACAACCTGATTACCAACAACATAAATAACATCAAGCTTTGTCGGTTTTGCCTTTTGAAGAGCAGTTTGAGTAATTAATCAAACAAAGTAACTCATTGAAGGTAGTGGATTGTCTTGGGACACAAACCCCTGAAAGACACAATTCTTTGAATAACCAACAGTAGAGATCAGCAATGAATACTGACTTTGAAACCTACAGAGAAAAACGTAAACAACCCACTGAAGTGAAATGTCTAGTTCATCCTCCTAGTGTTACTGTTTTTGGCTGGCTATGGACTTAGGAAGCTGACACACTTGGTTCACATTTCCATGATTGTCATAATCAATCATAAGAATAGCATTTGGTTTTCCTTTTTTTTTTCCCCAGTACATTTTACAGTAGTTCATAGATTCACTGTCAAATTCTACTGCTTCAGAATTGGGATATAACTGAGTAAAAAAAACATGTAAAAAGATCACAGGATCACAGGAATTAATAGCTCTTTGTGAACTCAGTAAATTTGAATCACTGTTCGGTTTTCTTCCTTATTCTAGGATCTTCTTTTTGTTCCATTTGGCCATTTATTACTCCTTTGACCAGTGACAGATGGATTTTATTTCCTCATTCCATGTACAACCAAAACTCTCTCATGAAGTTTACCTAGAGAATCAGGTGTCCAAGAAGTAGGATCAGTCTTGCCACAGTAATTTCTTGCAGCAACAGTATCTTCTGTTGATCAACATCACACTTTCTGACAGTTCTTTCCTATTGAGTTGCAAACTTGTTTAACCTGTAATCAGTACAAAGCTGTTGCTTGTAGAAGTGAGGAACAAAGAGTCTTATGCAGGCAGTCCTCCTATCAGACCAGCTTAATCAAATTTTTTAGCAAGTAGCATACTGAGACTAATGTCCACATTCATATGCTGGAAATACATTCTACGTGTTTCATAAAAGACTGTACCAGGAGAAATGAAACACATTTGGGCCATCGAAATGTAACACTGGTTTGTAAGACAGACGTCTTCTCCAAACAAGGGACAAGACACCGATCCATTACAGAATTCCTAAACATTTCCCACATGAGCAAATAAGGAGTGAACAGTTGTATTTGCATTCCTTAAATTTCTAATTTTCTCGAGTTTCTACCAAAAATATTTGCTTAAAATTTGGGTCAAGTTTTTTGAAACTTTTGCAAATCCATATGAGTGGTTTTGTGCTTTTGCTTTTTTGTATCCTTGGATTTCAACATCATCGGTTGTTCCCATGGTGATGTTCAATTCTGTTGTCTAAACACAGTCTGGTATTGCCTGAAGTGTGTTTTGGTACAACGGTTTTTGTTAAGTGAGGTAGGTTTGGATTGTGTTGGTATGGTTTTGTCTTTCAGAATGTCAATACTTAAACAAATGTGCTGAGACTGTAGTTTGCTACACACACTACATCATAAACAATCATAATTCTTTTTTATTTTGCATTACCCAGATCTCATGTTTATTTCTGTTGTCTACAACCACGCTGACCTGGTGCCATCTTTCCTCTATATGTATGTGATGATTAGTTCAAAGCAACCCTGAATCACTTCTGAAGCTTTTAGTATCTAATTCAAATTTAACATGAAAAAAAAAGGCATTTTTTATTTAAACACCTGGTCAGGAATTACATTCTTGCAGCAATTCCCTTCAGCATCAATCTTGAATACTGAAGCAGAGCTAATTAAAACCTTGTTTGTCCTTCAGATGTCTTTTTTGCTGTTGTGGGAGGATAATCACACACTAGCTTCTCACTTCAGTAGCCAAGCTAAACAAATGGAAAAGAATTTTGGTTTGGGTAGAACTGAAATCATTGTAGTCAATCCAAAAAGAGTTTATTTTGACTTCTTCTTACGCGTTACCTGGAAAATCAAATTTTAAATGGAAACGTAATTTAAAAACCATAGCTCTGTCTTATTTTTGCAGCAAAAACACGCACAGACCTTTTCTGTATTGTTTTCGGGTCTCAAGAAAACTTTATTAAGTGGCATATGACGTTGTTAGTAGTTGTGATGTTCTGCATGTTTTTTCAGAAAATCCAGTATTTGCTACAAATACTGCTTCCTACTCTGCTCTGAATACGGATCAACAAGTTTTCTGTTTCTTTTAAGGAACAATGGATTGCATGAGGGGAAAAGCCATTTCATTTTTTCTCGCTGTGCCAAACAGGAACTCCCTGGAGTTTATTATTATCTTCAGTGACGGGAATTAATTTTAAATTCGGTTTTGACTCTTCTGCCTGGCTGTCTGCACATCCACGTCCCGCCAGCTCCTTCTGCTCAGAACCAGCTCCGCCCGGGCCCGCAGCCGCGTCCCGAACACCCCCCGGCGGGGCTGCCCCGGNCGGCGCCCGCCACAGGGAGACAAGATGGCGCCCGTCCCACGCCCGCGGCCGCGGTCTGCGCTCCTCCCCTCCTGCCCTCCGCTCAAAATGAAACCGTCCTCTTGATCTCTTCTGCCACGCAGTGGCTGCTGTGGAGAACTGTCGAGACAGTGTGTCCGGCCTCGGATAAATGGGGAGGTTTGGGGGCAGATTTAATTCTCCCCGCCCCATTTTGGTCAGGCGAAGTGGAGGTAGCCACCCGCTTACTCAGCCCCGGCTCCGTCCAGGCTCGCAGATCAGCACACCCCAAGCCTGCTCCCAAGGCTCTTCCCTAGCTCCTAGGCTGTTCCCTCCTTTTGGGGGGAAATAAAACACAAACAGCGATGAGTTCCATTTCTTCTAACACCGTTATTATTTCTCAAACTGACCGTCTGAGCGCGGGGGCAGAGCCGCACTGGAGTGTGCGGAGTGGCTGGTGCTGATCTGAGGCGGCAGGACCGGGTGTCACCCCCAAAACACTCCATGCAGCAGGGCTGGCAAACACCTCTGCTCTCGCAGGGGCTGTGGTGTCTCCGATGCCAAACAGTGCTGCTGAGCCGCACCGGGCTGTGTGGAACCGGCAAACTGCTTGTTAGCTCCAGCCGGGGAACGGCGCTGGATCCTACCGGCACCTTCCTGGCGACTGCTGAAGTTGAAACCAGAGAAAACCGCTATTACAGAGTTGTAGACCAGCGAAAGCAATTCCCTAGGTGAGGAAGTAGCCCTATATCCTCCCATAGATGATTCAAAGGGAAATAGGCCCTCTGCAATTGGTTTAGCAGTTTCGGCACAAGTTGCTGTCTTGAGTCGGGTGAGGGAACCTGCTGCTTCCTTTGTTGCACAGGGTATGAATAAGGAACCTCTTTCAATTTGTAATTCAAGGAACTGGATTTATGGTTTCACAGAGGCTCTGGTAAGGAGCCATCTGATGCGTTTGTCTGATAAGCTGGAAACAGAGATTTCATCACTACTTTGACTCACCTCAGAACAGAGAAAGATTGGGAAGTATTTCTCTTTACCAGCCCATCTTATCTTCCCAAAAGAGATACACAGAGATACACATTACACTAGATCAAATTTACCCCACTGGCCAAGAAAGTTGTGAAGTCAATGCCTTGCTTTCCATCCCATTGCTAATACTACTTGGCATAATGAATTCCTGATCTTCCTTGACAAGGAATCTCTCCATTTAAGGTCACAAAATGTAGTCAGGATGGTATTACTTTTCATTTGTATGTCCAAGAAAAGTACAGTTTAAAAATATGGCTCAGATACACCATTTCATTTGCTGAAAAACATGAGTTTCCATGTCACTTAAAAAGGAAAAATGCTTTTTCCTATGCTTCCCTATGCTTCCAACAATTCACATATACAGGTGCAAAATGGCTGTTTTCTGGGTTGGCTGATTAACTTCACATCCCTCTAGGATCTAAATTGACAAGAGAGACACAATCACTTTAATCCTTGAAATAAACATTGAGAACCTATTGAGACCCTCTCTTCTGGTATTACTCGCGGACCATCATTCTTATTCTGTATTACTGAGGGGTCTCATTCATTGTCCATGGAAGCCAATGGCAAATTCTGCTCTGACTGACCCAGGGGTGGCAGATGAGGGCCAGGCAGGGAGCAGGCCTCTGTCCTGCCAAGTTTGAGCTAAAGACACACAATAAAGAGGCAATAGTTCTCCCAGAGAACTTGCAATCTAAGATAAAACCCAATAATAATCTGCTATTTTCTACTGTTCCAAGCAAACAGTTTGAGGGTTCATCATTTTCAAAGACTTCACCACAAAAAAAAATTCTTCAGTTTTAACAGCCATAGAATGATTAGAACCTAACTGTGCTAATGCAGTTTGTCTTGGACATCCTGTAAGTTTTCTCTCCCTCATCTAACGATAACATTCTAGTGTTAGTTGAGAAACATGTATTAGCACTACAATGAACTTTGGAAAAAAATTCCTTTTTAAATGGATGTACTAAGTCAAGCACTTTTTGTATTGCCTCTGCTAATTCTGGAGCTAAGTGTATTTGCATAGAAATGTATCTCCTTAACCTTTGTCTTCTCATTTGGCTGAGCCTACAATGATCCTGTGCTCTATATTTGCAAAATGAGATTTGCTGCTAGAATTTTACTGCAGGGTCAAGTATGATGAAAAAGTGTGTTGAGAAAAAGCCAAAGCCTTCTTAAAACCCAGATATCTTAAATTTTACAGATGTCATCCATATTTAGCAAATAGGGTGGGGGGCTGGATAGCTGATTAGATTGAAGGTGAGTGATCAACCTTTCACTGTTAGACAACCAATCCTAAACAAGCACAGAACAGTGAGAATAACCAGTTACAGATTTGTATCTGATTCTATGAAATATGCTTGCTGGCCATGATCCATCTCCAGTGAACAAATTTGCACTTCTTAAAAACCTACAGCAATGTAAGAACTCATTGCTTTGTCATAAACATCAATTTACACAAACTCTTTTTCTTTCAGCAGCAGATTCTGTAGATTAGGTTTGGGGGAGAAGCATATAATGTTCTTAGGCTGCACTTCTGCTGCTGCTGCTAAAGAGTTCAGGCCTTGGGAATGCAAAGAGAGCACCCAGTAAAAGCAAGAAATTAAAAAAATAGTAAGTCAGCGCTCAGTAGTTTATGGAAACTTATGGAGATTAGACTTGAGGATACCACTGACCTTTAGATTTCTGTGATGGGAAGGAGCGTGCTATTTACAGTAAGTATTTGGAAAGCTCTCACAGCTTCCTTGAGACTAAGAAATTAGTTTGGCAGTATGGACTGTGCTATGACCTTCTTTATCCTTCCCAGTGATTGCTGGGGTTTTTTTCTGATTAACTCTCTGATGAGAACTAAAGTTAGAGCATTATTGTTATTACAACTAGTGATTTCTTTCATTTGATTTGCAATCCTCTTAAATATACAAGCTACCTTTACTTCCATTTTTTTCTCTTCAAATATTATTTTCTGTTGTTTTAAATGGCAATTTTCCTTTCTAAATACAACTTTCCATTGCTTATTTTAATTGTCATGTTTCATTGGCTTATCATTGCTTTTGTGATACAATGTTTGGCAACCATTGTTCTCCTACAATGATAAATACTCATATCATAATGACAACATGATTTTATTTTTGAGAGAGTGAGCTAACAGGTTCTGTAATACATAAAAACATTTTTACAGATTACCATGTGCTTTAGATCAGTGTTGGATATCAGAAATTGAAATTCTGAGACCTGAAGTCTTTCCCTGGCTATGTCAGACACATTTTTAGGTGAGTTGGACAATAGTTTTAACCATCATATCTCATATTCACCATCTGCTGTGTGACTGTGTCTGTCTGCATCTCAGGCATGTTGGAACTCAGCTCACTAATGTTTGTAAAATACTGTAACACCTTTGCACATGTTACTTGCAACTAGTATTAATTCTGTGAGCTGAGCATTGTAATATAGAGATGTTGAGTTGTCCTAATGTGTAGATTGTGACAACTGTAAAAGACTTACTGCTTTGTTAGCAGTTGTGTTAACAACTAAATTAACAGCTAAATTGTGACTGTCATGGTCCCATTGATTTAAGGGGCTGTTCTGATGTTTTATAAATACCTATTATTTGTATTCCATACACATATGCATTAATATGCACAGGGCATATACAGGCTGTCAGGGCAGTAGTGTCACTCCTGGTTTTGTTCCTTCAGTTTCTGCTTCCAACTGTTGAACTTCCTCATTTTATGGTTTGTTCTAGTGGATATTTGAAACAGATGAATAATAACTTCCTGGTTTTAATACCCCACATTTGAAGCTCTTTCCTTTGCACCTCGGGATGGCAGCGGAGAAATTCAGACATGCTGATACCATCCCCTGTGAATAAGGCTTTCCTATGGGTTTGATTCTGGCCAGCTGGTACAACTGCCTGCAGTCATGACATGACTACATTGCTGCACAGCTGTTTATGGCACAGTAACCTGCTTGTCCATGCTTGGCTCTCCTATTCTGTAAGAAAGAGAAGATGCTGAGCATTCAGAGCTCACTGATACTGTGGTCTTTACTCACTGTCTAAAGGATAAATACGGATACTTATGAAAGAAACAACATCTTAAAAAAAGAGGGGTGTTAGCTATTTTCTTTAGATTTTGTTCTTTGTCACATCTGGCCTGGAGCATACAAAACCTGCCATAAGCCCTTCAGAGGGAATAATGTACCTCATACCAATTAACAATATGATCAGATGATTGCAAGCAGATGTGTGAGGGCTGCTTCAGAGCTGCTAACCCCTCCAAGTCAGCTGGCTGTGAGCACACATCTGATTGTTTGCAAGGTGAAGGGAGACATGTTAATCCCCCAGGAGGAGAGATTGCCCAAAGGCAGCTTTGGATGTCAACCTTTTTAAACTGCTACTGCTGCTCTTTACAGAGTCAGAAATTAAATGCAGGTCAACTTCAGTTCTGTAGTCACTGAAACCACTGAGGCAAGACTGCTGATCTGAGGAGTGAAAGGAGACAGAGCCTTTGCTCTCAGAGAGATGTGGGTCTCAGGATTACCAGGAGCAAATTTAAAATTTAATATATTTTTTCCTGTGCTAATAACCTTAATGTACAGTAATGTATGTTTGAGAGGCAGACTACTGTTTTGATTTTGGTGATGACCAGATGTCATTTAAAAAGTAGATTTTCTTAGACATGGAATAATGGAATTTCTTTTACTTATTACTTCTTTATTGAAGTAATAGTAGTATTAAAGATTTGTTTAGCCTGTTGAGAGAAGTCACCACATAAACCAGCTTGTGCTTTGTGGTTTACACAACTTTTGAACTGAAGTATGCAATTCATTGAACTGAACAGAATTACTTAATTAAATGTGACTGTTAGTAAGTGACCTCAAAATTTATATTCAGTAATGTACTTGTCACACAGTTTTTCTATAAAAAATATACCTAAGAACATACACTTGCCCTTGGGACTTGGCATCTGGACATGGACCTGGGCAACAAACTCTGCTTGAACAGCAGTGTTGGACCAGATGACCTTGATAGGTCTCTTCCAACTCCAGCCATTCTGATTCTATAGCCAGAAGATTTTGGGCATATTTTGAATGTGTGCTCAGCCTGTCATGACACTGACTGCCTTCCAGTTTCTTTTCTGTACCAGCAGCAAGCTCAGCAGCTGTTAGTCTTGCACCCAGATCTTGGTTTTGAAACTCAAATCTCCACCTTGAAAATACATATTTGTCACCTTCAATTGCAACACAAGACTTTCAAATTGATCCTCGATATTCTCCACTCATAAATTTGTCCTGGTGCATAAAACACGTTACTTTCAGTCTAAAGTTAACATATGCAAGTTCTGCTATATGTGAAGTCATTTTCATTAAGATTATGCCTCTATGATCCCAGAGTTTTTGCAGTATATCTGCTTTCAAATAGTGTGTACAAAGAATTAAACTGATTCAACTGACTCTTCATTTATGAAGTCTGTAAAGTGTTTGACCAGTTTAATTGCAATGAAAGAATAGCAGGAGACTTCTCAAGGTAAAACATGCATTTTTCCATCTTTTTCAAAGAAACTCAGCTATTATTTATATAGTATAAATGAGAATAATATGGAAATGAGAAGGAAGCTTCTGCTGATGTGTAATTCTGCAGGGCTTGCTCCCAACAGAAAGATCAGGAACAACACCCATTCTAGCATCTTCCACTTTAAAATGAAACAGGACAGTTTTTCACACATGTTCGATTAGCATGAGTTATAAATTACTTTTAATGACAATGCTACAACAATTATTTCACTAGTTCTCTGTGCTGCACAGAATTGTGGGACTATGTAGATACCCTGTCATTTATTCTGTGTCTTGTCTGCTAGGCAGCTTTGCAATTCTCTCAAAATTAGAGACCAGTATGAGAGAAATACATTTAAATAAGGCTTCAATCACTCTCATTCCTTCATTCCCTATACAGTATTTTGAAGTTCAGTGCTAGACTAAGAAACATAGTGGTATCTAATGGAAGGTGAGGTGAGTAGTGGCAGGTGGCAGCTGTTTATTTTAAAGAGATGGGTTGCAGAATACAAACAAGTATGTAGTGAGAAGCTAGAAGGTGAAAATTTTAGGTGGATAGATGTATTGAATCTGTGTCACTCAGAAAAGAATGAGTGCTGTAAGCACAAATGGTTTCATGATCTTCTGTGTTGTGCCATTGTAGCTCCTTGGGGGAATTAAATACAGAACAAACAAGAAATTCAAGTATGGGTTGTCTAAGTAGCCCCCTGTAATTTCTGTAAACTTTGAACAGCTCTCAAAACAGAGAGTAATATCAAAACATCATTAAATTCCTTCCACTTTGTCAAAAAAAATAGATGAAAGTCAGTGAAAGTTACTCCTAGTTCAGATACTTCTTGAAGACATTTATGATCACAGAATCACAGAATGGCTTGGGCTGCAAGGGACCTTCCCTGGGGCAACCTGGTCTAGTGAAAAGTGTCCCTGCAGGTTGAGTGTCTGCACGAGCCTTCTCTCTAGTTTTCAGGGGAACTCCTGGCTGGTTTTGCAATACTTTAGGGTACGCTTTAGGAATAGCAAATGATGTGTGAAGAGAACAAAGCAACAGCTCTTCACAATGGGGGTTTTTTCCCCTCCCCAAGTCAGTGATGACCTTGTAAATATCATCTTAACAAATCACTATTTAATAGTCCTCACAACAATGGGTTTATTTGTCAGTGAAAACTTATGTTGTCCTACTGGAAAAATCTTAAGAGCAAGCACCATGATGTAGCTTTTTAACCCAGTTTTGCAAAATTTCAGCAAAACAGGAGGTAAAAAATTATGACTATTTTCAGAGAGGTATTCTGGAAATATGACACTGTACATTTTCAGTCTTTTGTTCTTTTTGTGAAAGATTACTTTTTGAAATAAATTACTTATTCATAGTATTCAATGGTATATTAAGTTTGCTGATGACACTAAAATGAGAGGAGCTGTTGACTCCCTTGAAGGCAGAACAGCCCTGAAGAAAGACTGAGAAAAATTAGAGGGCTGGGCAATCATCAGCTGTATGAAGACAAAGACAAGTGCCAGATTCTGCACCTGGGATGGGGCAACCCTGGATTTATATACAGACCTGGGATTCACAGGAGGTTGGAAAGCAGTGCCACGGAAAGGGACCTGGGGGTCCTGGTTAATGGCAAGTTGAATATGAGTCAGCAGTGCCCTGGCAGCCAGGAGGGCCAGCCCTGTCCTGGGGGGCATCAGGCAAAGCATCACCAGCCAGTCAAGGGACAGGATTGTCCCCCTCTGCTCTGCACTGGTGTGGCCTCACCTTGAATATTGTGGCAGTTTTGGGCACTGCAGTGTAAGAAAGATATTAAGCCATTAGAGAGTGTCCAATGGAGGCAATGGAGATGGTGAAGGGCTTTGAGGGGAAGCCTTGTGAGGAGCAGCAGAGGTCACTTGGTCTGTTCAGCCTGGAGAAGAGGAGACTGAGGGGAGACCTCATTGCAGTTACAACTTCCTCATGAGGGGAGAGGAGGGGACAGGCACTGATCTCTGCTCTGTGACCAGTGACAGGATCCAAGGAAATGGCCTGAAGTTGTGTCAGGGGAGGTTTAGGTTGAATACTAGGAAAAGATTTTTCACCCAGAGGGTGGTTGGGCACTGGAACAGGCTCCCCAGGGAAGTGATCACAGTTCCAAGCCTGACAGAGTTCAAGAAGCATTTGGACAAATGGTGTGACTCTTGGGGCTCTCCAGTACAGAGGCAGAAGATGGATATCAGTAGTCCCTGTGGGTCCCTTCCAGCTGAGGATATTCTATGATACTACGTCGTCTAAAAAATAAATTTTATACATTAATTTACCATTACTAAAGAAGTATGATACTTCCAACACTCATCTATTATTATTTTGTACCTCTTGCAGTAGGAAAAATTAAATCTTGCCCAGGAAATCCAGTTTATTAATTGCAAACAATTAATTGTCAATTAACAATTAATAATTATAATCAGTTAACAGCCAAGTTTTCAATGGATTTTGTTGGTCTAAGTGATTTGAAACCCAGTAAGCAAGGTTCATTAGGTCTTCATTTTAAAGAAGTATTTTTTCTGTTTGGTATATAATCAACATCTTTTGATCATCATTTTATTATATATAAAATTCATTATAAGCAATGCAATTATAATATATATAACTCATTATAAGCAATGCAAAGCACTGGGAACTGCTGTAAATGCATGCTTCCTGAACCTAATATGATGTTTAAGTAATATGCTCCCTTGTGTTTGATTCCTGTTAACTGCAGACATATATTTTGTCTGAAATTGTGGTAATTTTCTTTCAAATTAGCCATCTCGATAGTAATTTCTTGAGAGTACATTCTATATATAGAAGCAATCATTCGATGTATAGATAAAGCAATTACATTTGTAACTTGGGAAATAATAAGTTGCAAATCCTCATTGTGGGTATGCATGAGTACTGGTGATATTAATTGGGGCAGAATTTCGAAACAGACATCATAAAGTCATCTCAAGAAGGGCTTGTGGTCCCCAAAGCCTTTTTTCTTCAACTGAACTATTTGTCTGCTAATAAAATATACACTTTTCATAAAAATAGCCTGGTTATGTTCTTAAATTATTACAGGCACAGTAACAGTATTACAGGCACAGCACCAGAGCTGCAACAACAAAATTAACACAGAGTTCTGGTCCTGCTTTAGTGCCTTTTTCACAACAAACCCTAGTTCTGCCTTCCATGCTGCCTGTGCCAGTGAAGGCAGTGAAGGACACAGGACAGTCTAGGAAAACATCCATGTAGCAAAGTGCAATGCACATCTGAGGCAACATTGTCAGGGATTACAGGTTTTTCAGTGATTTTTAACCGTTGAAATTGAAGAAGTCTTTTCTGAGTATATAAGAAAGTATAATTTCAGAAATTTATGAGATTTCTGAAATTTTTTGCATTCTTGTAAGACCATAAAAAGAGGGTCCTTCATGCAAAGAAAGTCTGACTGACAAGTGTCAAGTCTTTGTGGAAAACATGGTGCCACAAGATTTATTTATGTATTTATTTATTAATTTTACAGATCCTTGGAGACAGATGAACTTTTAGGCATTATTTTCCAAATTTTAGAAATGTCAGCCTGAGATAGAAAGCTTGTAAGGAAAATTTCACTTCAAATAGCTGGTTTGGCAAATTTATGTAGTGTTATAGGATTCTTACTAGAGGATTCCATATTCATCTTAATAATGAACAATGCTCCCAAGCCTGTTTTTAATGCAACTTCCATGGCAGTGGCATCTTTTGGGAATTAAAAGACTCCACACAAAGTACCTGACTCCCTTAGGTTCTCCAAATGGAGTATGTGGAAATTTAGCAACACAAATCATGACTGTATGATGGACAGCTATCACATTTACTCAAAAAAATAAAATCAGTGAAATATTCTCAATAGCTATATATTTGTGCACCAGAAGAGCAAAAGGTGCACAATATTACACCTCATTAAAGGCTAACATTACTGTAGCCAACACCTATCCCAGGGTTACTTTGTGACCTAATGATAAAAGAAATAACAACAACCGAAATAGAAAAAAGAACATGAAAAACTATAGGGACACCAGCAAATCTCTTTTACTATCATTACCATTTGTGCTGTCTTTATTGTATGCTATTTTTATCTTTCTTAATTCCTTTATTTCCCCTGTTCTCTAAAGTGAGACTCCATGGATTTAAAATGGTAAAGGAACCTGGAAACGTAATCTGTTTTCAATCTTCATATTTGCAAATCTCTTTATGTGAGTGAATATTTGTTTGAAGGTATTTGAACTCTTTGGTACAAAACATATTAATGTAGACACATTTTAGGGTACCCCAAGATACTACCAAAATGCAACTTTGAACTGTAACCCTGGAATTTAGTTGCAGCTACTTGAATTTGCCTGGATATTCTTGTAGGAATACAAAGTGAAGTTTTTAAACAGACTGAACAAAACTTTGATCTTCTGTATATCAGAATAATTAGATCTCCAGTGGGAGGGTGGAGCTGCTGCTGTTTGTTTATGTTCAGACATTTCAGTTTCTTGACTAGGAGAATAATCCATGGGCTATTTCCTTGGAGGTATTTCAGAGTACTGATCAGATTCCATCTTTCTTGCCTTGAGATCAGTCGAACACTAAGTGATCTAGCGGTACCCAACTACAATGAACCTGCCTATTATTGAGCGTTAATCTGTGTGTGTTTATTTGGATGTCAGAGGAGGTACAACCACTTTCCTGATTTCTTCCTTTGGATTTTCCGCAGGACGATCCCGCGGGTGCCCCGGCCGGCCGGCGGCTCAGCAGCGCCGCCTGGTGCACAGCCCTGGTGCTGCAGCCAGCGCCGGCGGGGACACCGGGACACGGCACTGCGCGCGTGGATCGGGAGCCTTTCCCGGGTGGCTCACGGCAAACTGAGGTACTCGCTCGGGGAAAAGAAGCTTCTTTATTTACTGCTTTCCATCTCTAACGTATGTGTAGTGTTTGCCTTCTCCTGAATTTGAATTCATTCCTAGCTTAAGTATAGTCTACTCTTTCTCGGTAGTCTGTATAATAACTGCCCATCCATTACACGATTAGCTAGTGATACTTAATGTGTTGTTTCTCTTCAGTACAAGTCCATGCTTGCTGTTTGCAATACAGGAGGTCACAAACTGCATCAGACTCACAGATTTTTCCACATGGAATGCTTTTTCACGCACATAGTAATTCCCGCTATGTTTATGGAAATGAGGTATGTATACAAAGAAAGTAATGTTGAATTTGAGTGTAACTTTATCTTTTTTTTTCTCTTTTTCCCCCTAAGTAGTAATGTAAAGATGTAAGTGGTCCAAATATGTTGTTGAAACTGTTTTGGCAAAGTTCGTTCTGATTTCAGAGGAACTGAGCTCAAAACTATTAATCTCATTCATTTGCAATTACTGGACTCATTGTTTGGCATGGTTTGTACCAAAGTTTGTCTGTCAGTGGTCTCATTTAAATTGTGCAACTTCCTAAAATAATAGTTATTCAGCATCAGTACCATCAGCAGAAATTGACCTCTAGTGAGGAAATCCTTCCTTTTAGCCTTTTGTAGAGACTACTGAAGAAGCTATCTGTACATCATTTTGTGTTACAGGGAAATCTTGAATCAACAAAAAGAGGTTTTTATATAAACGAGATTCTGTGTTCAGTCAGTTTGATCTATGCACAGCAGTTTACAGGAAATTACCAAATAAATGACACTTTTACACTTGATGGAATAGACAGTTACTCTTTTCAGAAAGTATTCATTAGCTAATGAATAGTCACTGCAGTAGCTCTGCCTCTAAGTATACATAAGAATTCAGCAGTGACTATTTATTTAACAGGTGTGGATATCTAGTGATAGAGTAAATTCTTTTCAGTTATTAAATCATGAAGATGAAAAAATTATAAAAGCAAATATATGAGTACAGTCATTCAGTCACCATCATGAGTGATAAGGGAATCATTTTCTTCCTCAGGCGGGTGAGGAATTTAAACCTACTTTTGCCATGACTCATGGTGTGACAGTTACATGAAAAAGCTCTTGCATTAGCCAGTCTTTACAATTACTTTGTTAATGCTATTTTACTGTAAATATGTTCTCTACAGAAACATTAATACTTCTGTTGATAAGTTCTGAGTGAACTTCAAAGTTAGAATACTTAATAAAGAGACAAGATTTGTAGAAAGCAGTAGTACTGTGCTTTATTAGTGGTGTAATTGGCAGAATCATGCTTGTAATCACACAATCCTTCACCAAGTTGAAGATCAGCTGGCTCCAGGCAAAGTATTACAGTTTTTCTAGTTTACAAACTGGGAATGTGTGTGTGCTGTGCTATGCAAGAGGAGTCATGCTTCATTACTTACTGAGAGGTCATCGAAGAGATTTTTGACAGCAATCACACATTTGAAACCAAATATAGGAAATAAAGGAAAGGCAGTATCAAGAGCTCAAAAATTCATAACCTCTATGAAGATTAAGTGGCACAGTATTGGTTAAGATGAGGATACTTAATATGTTAGTATTTAATACTTTCAAAAGGTAACAAGCAAAAGGGCATTGATGAAATACTTCATAGCTTCTATTTTTACTTTTTTGATATGTTGTTTTAGAAATTATAAACAATAAATGTTCTAACAAATGTGAAATTTGATAATTTGATTGTGGAGGTATGGTTGAATATGGCATTCTTTGTCAATTACTACTTTTTCGAGTTTTCAAAAACAGATCCACTAGTAGGAACTCTGATTCGCCAAAGCACCTCTGCTTTGATGGGAACAAGTTCTGAAAGCAATGGTACAGCCTATCTAGCACAAGCTCTTGGATCTGCCTTTAGCTCAGTATTGATGACATCGATATTACTATTTCTAGTTCCAACAATTCATGGTTTCCTTAGTGTTGCGGTTTAGGAACTGTACTCCCCAATTTAGTGCTCCCACTGCGACCCTCCAAACCAACCTGCTGCTCGATCACTCCCCCTCCTCCCTGTGGTGGGCTGGAGAGGACAATCAAGGCACAAAAGTTAAAGATCACAGGTTGAGATAAGAGCAATTTACTGGAAACAATGAGTTAAGAAAATAAACAGTAACAGCAACAATATTAATAACAAAAGTGTACAAAAGAGAGTGATTCACATGCAAAATGCTCACCAAGAGCAGCCACACCACCCCAACCACAAGAGAGCTGTACCCCCACCCTCAGAAAATGACATGAGGTGGTATAGAATAACCTCAGTGTCCTGGCCATGTCCCCCCTCCCCCCGGTACTGCAAAAATTAACCCTGTCTTGGCTGGAACCAGGACACTTAGTCACCTACTTGACTCATACAGAACTCTGGAAAAGTCAGGAGATCCTTTCCTGGATGAGCTCAAGAACAAACAGATGCCATATGTTTCAGTGTTTTCCTTTTTGAGTATTTATGCAACTCAGCCTAAGCAAAACAGTTCCATTATCAGTCCTAAAGATGTATATTATTATTATTATTACTTTATCAGAAGTTTTCAGACACACCCAGTGAGAAACAGAAATTAAATCAGTAAGTATGGTAGATTATTAGTAGCCACAGTACCTGAGAAAATCTCTTAGGTTACCACCACTTCTTCTAATCTATCATGCTTACTGACAAAATCAATTTGACAGGTATTGTAAAAGCTGTCAGTCAATCCCAACAGATTTGTATCCTTAGCTACCCCTTTCTAGAAAATCATTTGAACTATTCTCACAAGCTGCAAAATAGTACAATTTTCAATACATAGACATTCTACAGTTTCCACCTATCTTCTTGTTTACTAAATATGAATTTCTCTTCCACAAGAGTTCATTGAATTCACAAATGTGGTCCTGTGTCAAGTGATTCTTCAAGTGAGTCTACTGTTAAACAGACCTATTATAATTTTCATTCTAGTTATATCAGGTTTTTTTGCTATATTCCAAATTTTTATAGGTAGGTGCAAGTGGGAATAAACACGAAGGGGAGATAGGGCATTCATTCCCCTATTGCATTGGTAAGGAAACTTTCCCTCATACCATTTACTGCAATCATTGATAAATCAACAGAACAAAAACTTGGGGGTCCCAATACTATTTCTCCACCGTACCCTGTCTTCCATGAAGTTCACATGTGCATCACAACCTTCTTTGTAATGTTCTAAATGTTTGTGGGTTTTTCAAGAAATGTTTCTATTTAAAGTAACAAATTCCTACATCTTTTTCTTTCCCCAAAACTACAAATTGTATAGAAATTTCTTACATTCTTCACTGTCTTTACCAACCTATTTAAGGACCAGACAATTTCAGCTCAAGTATGTGCCATCTTGCATGAATGTGTGCTCCAAGACCTCTCTCTCAGAGGTCATAAGGCAGATTACTGTGGGTTGGAGCAAAGACAAAGCAACTTCTGCTTTTCTTAAGTACTCCCATAAGAAGGAGAGATTATGGGAACTGTGTACGTGTGCATGTAGGTATCATATCTATGCATACAGACAGAAAGACTATACATAATTTTAGTGTGGTTTCTTACTTTGGATTTCATAAAGCTGTTTCACTCACTGAACAACTCAGTACCTTCTGTCAACAACTCTGCCAACAGCTGCAGAATATATATGGACAATGCTATATGAACTCTATTTACTAAAAAGAAGGTAAGTAATTGCTCTACTTCTTCTTCAGAAGGCAAGCAAAGGATATCCAATAACAGAATCTAAGCCTGTCCCACCAGTTGGTAGCATTATGAGAACCTACTTTCAAATATTGTTTCATCTGTGCAGGTCACCTGGCATCCATATCTAGTCTGTTTGCTTTAACTGTGGAAAGTTTTTCTTTAAATTTTTTTTTAGTATGAAAGATGCATACTTTTTACTTCAGGAATTATCCAACACAATAAGAAAATTATACTTCCTGTCATTTTGGCGAGTAGAAGCAGCTCTGGTGGTCACTGACTTCCCACTGAGACATTGTTCACATTATTTATCCTCTGTGATTGTAAATGTTCTGGAGAAGTTTCCCATTGAATCTGAAGGAAGCAGTCCCTGCATAAAAAAATATGTTAACTGTTACTAAGGAAAGGATATAGGCATTGTACTCCACCTATGTAATCCCAGTAAAATACCAATGCATTTGATCAGGAGTCATTAATATGTTACAATAAAATGGATATTAATATATGTTCCCTCTTATTTCAAGCCACAAATTGTGGTCCTGTATTGCAATACCACTGTTTCCTATTCAAAATGGGCACATCATTTCTTTGTGGAAGGGAAGCTCCATGTGAAATGCAAGTGCCAGAGAACACACTTGCTAAAAAGTCATTGCCTTTAGCAGATGCAAAATATTTTACATCTCTGACAATTAGCAGCTCCCAGATCACAGCGTCTCTTCAGTCCAGAAGTCAGCAGGATTCAAAAGATCCTACACATTATAGATGCAAAATTTTCTTCTTGGAAACTTGTCAGAGCCCAATACTCTCTGTTCAGGTGCTTTTAGATATTCCACATGAGGAGGGTTTAATGTTTAATAACAAATTTACTTATTTGGTATATCTGACATTACACGGGGGTTCAATTTACAGTGATACAGCAATGAAATGAAACCACAACATGAGCATAATATAGTAGTTGCAATATTCAACGGTAGTTGAATATGCTGTAGTTGAATATGCTCTAATTATGCTCTGCTCTAATGTGATTCTCATTGCTGATCTCTGTATGCTCACTGTCACAACACAGCATCCCCAATCACCTGGAAAGAATAAGTGAATGGAAGCCAGCCCAAGTCCATAGTTCCCTTCAAAATGTATTATTTTTCCAATCTTTATGTTTTATTTTGGGCTGGGCTACTCATAGTCCCCCACCCTCCCACTCTCCATGCCCCAGTGCTGGTCTGGACAGCTCACAAAGACATTAATCTTTGGTAATAGTCTTGGAACCTGATGATTTACTGATGCAACTGTCTTAACTAAAACCAAGGTTACCCTCCAGTTTACCTTTGTATTACATTATTCCCTGAACCCACTGGGTTTTGCCCTTCTTTGACCTCTCCTCCACTGCAGGGGTGTGCTGGTTGGTTGCACAGCTGACCTGCCAGAGCCCCTGCTGAGCCCAGCAGTCAGTGGATGTTGGTACCACTCATGGCTGTGCCTACCTTGAGCAATAGCAATAGGGTTACAGAAGTCCTTGCTGAATCACGCCACCACAGAGCCCAGCATGCTACATGCAGCCTGGTCTTGTTGTGAATAACAAGAGATGTCAGAAGCTATTGCTCTCCGAGTAGCAGCTCTTGCCTCACATTTCTTCCATCCTTGTAACCTAAGCTTTAAAACTCAGCAATTTGGATTTAAATGCATAAAATTTTCCCACTTATTTCAAGCATGCATATAAATGTGGTTACAGCCATCTATAAATAAATAGACCCTTAAATATTTTTTTTCTTCTTAGCTGTGATATGCTTTGAACACTGTCATATAATCTTTTTAGAAATAACTATGGCGTTTAGTGATCAGTATGGAGGTGTCTGGATCTGGCACTAGGTGATATGGTTTAGTGGTTTATGGGTTACAGGGGTAGTGCTGGATTGGCGGTTGGACTTGATCTTAAAGATCTCTTCCAACCTTGACAATTCTATGATTCTATGACTCTTTAGTATATTAAGATGTTATGAATTACAAGGTGATTATCAGCACTCCAAGATTTTTTATGAGCTCACAAGTCACTTCAACAAGTCACTTCAACAGTTTATTCTGCTGTTTCTTGGCTTACTGCTCCTTTTTTTTTCTGTGTCTCTGTTTTTCCTTACTCCTTCTACTTTGCCTTTTCTGAGGCAACACTCCCTTTCAGCCAATCTCTACTCTTTGGGCATAGCTTGTACTCCACTTTTCCCCATGACTTTGTTTGAAGTGGAGACCCCTCAGATTTTGTTTCTTCCATAAAGAAGCTCAGATTCTTTTTACATTGCTCTTACTGAAACATGATTTCTATACCTACCAGTACCACGAATCTAGTAAATTCATAACATCCTTATCTTCTTTCAACTTGCAGTCCTGATGAGGTTTAAAAGAACATCATTGTAAACAATTCTTTCAGCAAGGTGACATTTTCTATTCCATGTGGACATAGTTACTGCTCCTGATTCACAGACACAACTTCTTAAATAGCTGGATCTTAGCAGATCACTGAATAAGTCAAATTAATAGAATAGAAGCAAAGAGAACCTTAATCTAACAAAACAGTGTGTGTGGTTTGACAATTATTTTAATTGTGTGAAAAAAAAAAGTAGATTTTGGTGAGCTTTGTCTTGTAAAACAAGTTATTTTTACTGGTAAAAGTTTGTAAGGGGAAAATTGTTTTGGAGGAGATTGTTGTAATCACTAAGATAAACATCTCTCATACAGACTTGAGGAGGGTGATTCTGTAGTAACTGGTCTTTGCTAGTTGAAGTTGGAGTTTTCCCTGACTGACCATTTGTTGAAAAGACAAGCATATGGTAGTGCTATTAGTGGTGCTCAAATCACTAAGGAAGCCAGAGTCTAGATACTAGAACTTAACATTCTAAATCAGGAGGACAAAACACTTCAAGGACGTATTTCCTAAAGATTACAGCATTTTTGAAGGCAGGTCCCTTTGGGAAATTTGTGAGATTTATGCTCTTAGATCCTAAAGCACATTTGAAAATTCCAAATCTCAGAGGAGACAAAATCCTATCGCATGCATCTAATATGATGTGAGCTACACTAAACCTACCTGGGGAGGCAGGAAGGAGTTCAGAGTATTCTTGACACAGAGTGCTTTATCCTACACTGAGCAAGCACCCTGCTGATACAGGAGAGTAACACAAGCATTTCTAGCTGATTGTGATGGGAGTAGATGACCTATCAAGATGCCTATATAGTATGCATACTCTTCAGAAATGCTAAAATCTTCATATTTTATTAGTTTCAGACCCAGTTATTAGTTTCAGTGGTACCACTTTCTGCCTCATAAAGGAAAAAGAAGCATCAGTGCTGCTGTCACTGATGCTTGTGTACTCTGCAACTGTACTGACAGCCTTGCTCTGATTGCTGTGTCTGGAATTGTGGCTGGAACTGTTCCCTCCCATAGCTACCTAATGAGTCCATCCTCTGCATGTAAGCCCTTCATTCTGGGTTCTCACTCACTGCACCAGGACTGCGCAGCTTAATTGTTGAACTGTGGTCTCTGATCTTGAGACTATTGTTATTAGTCACTGGAATAAGAAATCAAAACCAGTTCCAGCCATCCACCAGGAACCCAGGACACCCTCTTCCACCTGTTGTGCTGCAGGTTGAACCACCATAGTCCCTCATGCATGATGTATTTCTGGCTTCATTTCCCAGTGTACATGGCTAACTGCAAGTATTTCTGCATTAGGAAATATGGAGACAGCAATGTCCTCACCCAGATTTATAAGCTAAGAGTCAGAATGGTCTCTTGAGAAAAGATTTGGAGTCAGGCTGTGGAGGAAGTTGAACACAGGGCTTGTACTTTCTGGGTGAGCACTCTGACTAGTAGAGGGTACTGCCAGCAAACCAACATGCTCAGCAACAGCTGGATTTGGAAAACCAAAGTAGTTACATACACATCTTAAAACTGAAGATGGCACCTAAGATTCCTTTTAATTGTCTCAATGTGCCAACCCAACAGATCTCCTTAGGAAACTGATGTGCCGTTTCAACTACATTTGGATCCCTATTAACTTATGTAGGAGATTGGAGGTTACTTGCATAGGCCAGAGCAGGCTGGTAATGGTCAGAGGAGTGTTGAAAGAACATAGTGACAAAGGCGATGGTCACAAAAGGAAACACAGGAAATTCTATTTAAACATAAGAAAAAAACTATTTTATTGTGAGGATGCTTAAATGCCACTTGGGGACTCTCCATCCTTGGAGATATTCAAAACCTGACTGGACAAGATCCAGAGCAGCCCTTTCTAGTGGATTCTGTTTTGTGCAGGGATTTAGACCAGGCAGTCTCCAGAAGTCCCTTCCAACCTCAATTATTCTGTGATTCTATGAACACTGAATATTTGAGGGCCAAAAAGAAAGGCAAACTCTGGCCTCAGACAGCTTTCGATGCTTGAAACTCAGATAAATGCTATTTTTAGTACGCAAATCCTCACTGAGAGCAA
>WEIV01026148.1:158061-172283 GCA_013390005.1 Calyptomena viridis
CTAAATACATATCTTTGCTTTCCTTCTCAATTTCACAGCTTATATAATGCTTCAAATGTGTTTAATAAATCCTGTTGTTGGCAATCCATCACTACTAGAAGTGAGTGCAAAAGAGGACTGAGATTAAATGGATAGTTACACACTGGAATTCTCTGTTTGTAGCGAAGTTATTACATTTACACAGTGCATCCATTACAAGCCATTAAAGAAAGAAAATTAATTCTGATCAATAGCTGTGCTTCCACCATTCTTTTATTCTGAATGGTTATTCAAATACAGCATTATTTTACTCTGAATAGTTTTGGTAAATGGGAGAGCTACATTTAGACTGAGTCCAAAAAAGTAATTATTTGTTTATGCAGTGTAAAAATGATTATATAAAATTTTACTGAAATTTTCTGGTCATCTTTTCTCAGTCCTTGGTTAGTACATTAATACATGTCAACAAGCATTCCTCCACATAATGAACATTGGTCAAAAAATGTTATTACATAGGAAACTTCAGGTAATGGAAACTTCTCTCTTCTGTTTTTGTTTCAGTCTCATTTCTTTATTATTATTTGTTGTATTCCTTCCTATCATCCTCTGAAGAGTTTATTTCTGGTCTTTCTCAGTTTGAATACATAGAGATGTGCATTTAATTACAAATATCTCTTGAGATGTAGTGCATAAGGATTGAACGAGACAAAACTACAGGACTGGGTGAGATTGATCTATGTAATAATGTCTTCTGATGGAATGGAACAATCTTGATACAGCAGGAAAATCTTAGATGGGTAATGGGACATTTCAAGAACTGGAAAATAATCTGAGAACTCTCTTACGCTGATTCGTCATAAGAAAAAGTTGTAAAACAAATCAGTTAAAGAAATAGTAAATAATGGCCAAGGCATGGAAAGGTCATTGAAAAATTTTATGCATTAAATTCCTCGCTTGAAAACTGAGGTGTTTAACCCAACATTCAATCAGTCAGGAAACAGAAGATGACAGGCATGCCATTAGTTTTTAAAAACTATTTCAGGGGTTATCTGAGAAACTACAATACCCGAAGTCTGACTTTCGTGGGTGGCAAACTTATTGAAATGATTGTAAAAGAGAACTTTGACTAAATTGAAATATGAAATATGAATGAACAATCAACATAGACTTTGATAAAGGAATTTGCTTAGCAAATGTAGCAATCATTAGGTTCAGCTAGTGATTTTTGCATATTTGGATTTGTAAAATGCTTCTTTGAGAAAGGTACCTCACTAAAAGCTTTCAGAGAAGATAAGCTGTCATGAAATGGCAAGAGAGAGATAATCCATGGACACGAAACTGGATGGGAGATCCAAAGAAATTATCCTTTTCCACAAACAATAATAGGTGGGGATGCACTGGATCTACAGATGTCCAGATCCTGCTGTACCAGCTATTCACAAATGACAACAAAAAGGAGTATACTGAAGCAGGAAAGTTTGCGAAGATAACAAGTCGTGTGGCAAAGTTACAATTCAAGCAGACAGCAAGGATTTGAAGAAAGTTTAAACCAGTGCTGAGCAGCCAGACAGTAAAACCTCTCCTGTAATTAATGAATAACTAATTCAAACAAATGCACTTTAAAGAAAAATACAAAACAGGGAGCTCATAGCTGTTACTACTTAGGAAAGGGATTTGGGAGTTATTTGAAGAGGCAGCGCCATGCCCTGTGACAAAAAAAAGACAAACTGAACAATGCAATCATTTCCCTATGAAGTGAATAAAGAACAAAACAGGAAAACATCACGATGCTTTTGTACCAATCTTGAATCTCAAATACATGCACTTATGGTTATTGATCTCCAAGACCAGTGTAGCAGCACTAGATAACATATAGGTAAGTTGAGCAGTAGTGATCAGACACAATGAATAGGTTCTATTTAGGGGAAACCAAATAGTACATTTCTTCACAGAAAAGAGATGATTAAAGGTGGATAGGGCATACAATCAGTTGTATAAAGAGGGTGATTCATTTTTTCTCAGAAGTGCAAAAGCTGTGAAGTAATTTGAAACAAACAAAACGCTTTATTTTACATATCATTTAATTGTAGAGAATACTGAATCAGATGGGCCTTTGGTCTGACCAGTGTGGCAGTTCTTACAGTCTTGTGATCGACACTTTTTTCTCTGACCGTGTTCAGTGTCGTATTGAGGCAACATCAGTTGAGCAATATGAGAAGTTCAGTATAAAAATAACATCCTTTTCAAAGTATTCTTTCCGTTTGTATCTACCACCCCTCTCTACTGTGGCAGGCATTGCCAATAGCTAAAAATATGTAAGTCCATAAATAACATCAGCTCCAATCATGTGTGGCAGTGATCTGTTTGTACTGTACTTGTCCACATCATTTCTGTTATCAGTTTTACCAATTCATAATTGGCAACTGCTTCTTCCTGATACTCTGGTAAAAGTATGGTACTGCCACATACACTGAAAACCAACAACATCAGGCTTTGCTACATTAAAGCTTTTCAAAGACCCATCACTAAGCACATTGTCTGTAAGGCCTAACAGAAAGAGGAATCAATGAAATGATGTGATCATTACTGTAGGAACATTACAGAAGGAGAAATTCAGTTTTGGAATGAGTGGCTCCAAGATAAACAAATTCAAACCAGTCCCTTTATACTCTTGCACTAGGTTAGTAGGCAGGAGGAGCAAACTTTGCATTGCAGATATATCTGCCAGTGCAAACATGATCTTTATTGCATACTTTTAAATGGCTACCATTGCTTTGGGAGTACTAATTTATTTTCACAACACAACTACCCAGAGGGTAAATCTGCGAAAGCTTTGATTATCCCAGAAACCTTGTGCATTTGTAGCATGTGTTATAACAAAGAAGAGGGGCAGCATACATGAGAAATCAATAAATTACATTTCTCTAGTTCCAGTGACTGCTCGTCTGTGGCTACAGAAAGATACAAAACATGAAAATAGTTTTCCTCTCCTCAAGGAACTGCTGGTAAGAAAGCTAAGCAGCCATTAGGTGGTGCCTAGAAATTGGTATAGAAAGGGAAGAACTTCCTCGCATGTGCATTCATTTTTCCGAAAGAACCAAAGAACCATGTCTATTCTTATGGGTACGTTTATCTGAAGAAGTTGTCAACAACAGCCTACAAATTTCTATAGGGAGAATGAACTGTGCAGAATAAATCAACAGCAAAATCAGACACTAGGTTGAAAAAGTGCATAGAATGAGTTTATTTTTAATGTATGCTAAAATATGCCTTTTGCTATTTAGGATGAATAAATTAAACTGCTACTCTCTATGTAACCCCATGACTTCCTACAGGTTTTATTTTCAGTACAGTTTTGGGGGGGAAAAAAATCCCTCAGGATCCTTAAGTTTTTCTGCTATGAAAGATCTGAACTGAGATAGCTGGAGGCAAGAAACAGCACAGTTCCTAATTATGGCACCATTCCATGTACAACTACTAGAAAAACACTAAAGTCTTGTTTTACTAACAATTTTTTGTTTCATTTTGTGAAATGCATATGTTTCAGGTTAAACTATTAAAAACCAATATATGTCCTGTGTTTAAGATGCAACTGATGAACAAAACTTGTGTCTCATATTAAACTCATAATTCTGATTTTCCCCCATACTGTTACTTTTCTTGTGTCTGTGGCTTCCCCCATAGTTTTTGGCTACAGTGGATTCTCTATATACCTACTTTGCAATATTATCAGGAATCTTTTTCCCCTTACCAGTCCTCATATCTACAAAGAGGCTATACAGACCTAAATGACAAGGTTGTGTGCTGGATCCCCAAAAAGTAATTTTCCAGGAAAACTGAGAACAGTGTTTGTAACGTGAAGAAGAAAGAGCACCACACATGGGATAAACCAGAGGCTGACATGTGCTGATTGATAGGGGAAGGTTTTCAAGACAGTATAAGACACGAAGGAGAAGGATAGGAAAAAAGCCCCTGAGAACATACTTGGCTTGAGGGGGCAACCAAGTTGTGTAAGACCTTGCAAGCACAGAAATTGGTCCTATAGCAGAGGACATGGTGCAGCAGAGATTTCAAACTAGTGATGGCTATGGGCAGGATGGCAGGTAAGAACATAACCTAAGCACAATGCATTTGGGTATGCTGAAAGGAATCAGGAGGAATGCAGTAAAGATATACAGAGGCCAGCTGCATCAGTAAAGGAGGGCCATGAACCATGGTTTCCTAGGTGAGAAGGTCAAGGAGGAGATTTAGTGCTGGTCCCTGTGATATATAAAAGGTAACAGGAAAGTATAAATCATAATCCAAATGATTTGGGATTATGAGAAGTGAGAAGCACGGAGGAAAGCAGGAAGGGATCAAGGATGCAGCTTTACTGACTGGAATTAGTCTTGTTTTCCTTTATCTCTAGTTGCCCTAGAATACTCTCATGGCTGCAAAGCGCTCTAAGATCTTTAGGTGATCAAGACTCTAGGATGGCTCCAGTTCCAGGGGACTCCATCAAATGCCAGCTTGCAAATGGGAGCTTGCAATTCTGTTGCCCCCTTATATATTCATTAAATTGAATGGATATATTACCACATATCTGAAATACTAGAGAATGTCTTGACATCAGTGGAACTCAAATACCTATAGAGGCTAATAAAAAATCAGAAAATTCCAAAAGTCTAGCAGACAAAAACAGAATTGAGGAAAAAATCAGGCCCACAAATTTTCCATACACTGCTGGAAGAATGTGAAGAATGAATCTGACGCCCTCTGCTCCTGTTTATATACTACATACATCAAATGAGTGAGGGGTTAGATTGTTTATCCAGCTTATCCTCCAGTATTGCACTCCCTACAGCATGACCCCACACAGCTTTTACAGCATCCCGAGCCAGCTGCTGACCCAAAGATACAAGACCCTGGTCTTTTTGTAGGGGGTCTCAAAACTGTCCAGCACTGATGATGCTCAATCAGTTTGAGCTGTTGCCTATGAATGATGACTCTAGTATGGACCCTGCATGGCATCCTGGGGTTTTATTTTCTTCCTCATGAAGCTTCACCTTATATATTTGGACGATCTCTCACAGTCAGCAGTTTGCTCTACTGATCCTTGGGTATTGTACCACAGGAAGGATTCCAAAAAGTCCCAAACACTTCTCTCAGTGGCGAATGTAATGTGTCAGCTCACAGGAGACAGCGCCCATTCTCTCACAGAAATCAGTGAGGGGAAAAGTTAGAAGTAAAAAAGAAAAATTAGCTAATTCTTTTTCCCTGTCTGTCTGTGAAACCAAAAACTATAATAGGTGCATCTAACACAATTGGAGAAAATAAAAACTTGAAAACATTTTTAAGGGTTTTTTTGTTCTGGTTTGTTTTTCTTTTTTTATTTTATGGGTATCAATGAAGCACCAGAAACATTATATAAATACAAAAGATAAAATTTAAAAAAAAAGACTATTCAGGAAAAAATACTCCAGACTACCATATATAATCCAGATTCTGTGTTCTTAAACATATCTATAAGTTTTATAATTTCAAACTAAAATAAATATTATGACCAGAAATGGGTACAAATCATGGTTCCAGAGCTAAACACCATTTGCCTTTGAGGAAGTTCCTGAGACTTCCTTTGAGGAAGTTTCAATACAAATTGAAATATCTTTTCAGCAACGTATTTACAATTATGGACCCATATCTAGATTGGGTAAATTGGGGTTTATACACATCATGTTATCTTTTAAGGTTGTAGTCCCAGAGACAATGAAGGAAACTTTTGATGAGTCTTCTTTATATGAACTTTTGGAATAAGTTCCTTTAGAGATCTCATTAAACTCTTGCCTTTTTTAATTAACCAGTTTATTCTATACACTGTCACTTAGATTTTTATTGCCATAGAAATATGACTTATTAATCTGTGTGATTATATTGACATACAGATTTTAGAAGAATAATTACACTTGTTGATTTTGAACCCTCTAAACGCTTCTTTGGAAGCTGTTGTCTCCTAATGCACTCACTGCTTTATGGAAATGATAATCTGGGCCCATGTCACCTGTTTGGAGCTGAGCTGTGATGATGACGCTGCATCTCCTGCAGACGCTTCAGGGTGACCTAATTGTGNAAATTTAAACTCCAACTCAGACTACATCTGCCAGTTACACAGAGATCTGCAGCTTTGGTCTCCTCTCTGGGACCTGTCATGGCTCTTGACCTGCTCTAGTGTGCACCTCTAGTGGGATATAATCAGCACTAGGGTTGCACATTAACTCCTACCCCATCTCCTGCCCTCTGCCTACCTGCAGAGAACTTTCCAATAAAAGGTACTGCTGGCCTGTCACCCTGCTGACCCCACAGATGTTCATATGCAGAAGACCTTCACCAGCATATATTATTTGTTAAGTAAGGTGATGCTTATTGGTAGCCAGAAAGTGGTTTTTCATTATCCTGCTTTTTCAGTTAGAAAATGATAACACACAAAGATCAAACTGGGGTTTGGGGCTTCAGGATTCAATGTTTTATGAAAAAAATAGATGTAGGTACAGCCCCTAGCCCAGACCTCCTGTAGTCAAGGAAATTACAAAAAAGGTAGAATAAGAAAATAATATAACTAACTAACTCAGCTTCTTATTTACAAAATACCATGATGATACATCTTTTCTGATATTCCCTCACTGAATTTGGTTTCCTGTGCCACCTTTGACCTGACAACCTAGTGATTTTATACTGACACTGAAGCAGGACAGAATTTCTGCTGTGCTCCCACATTGCTTGTATCTGAGAGATAAAGACCATGCTATTCCATGTCGGTGCTGATAACTATATAGGTTTTGTATCAGAAATAATAAATTCAATGCATTAAGATATTGATATGGAATTTTAGTAATACATGAATAACAGATACTTTAAATGTTTCCTGTTGATGATGCTGTAGCCTTTGCTGAAAAACATTTTGTTTGGATATTGCCAATTGTATTATTAGTGGGCATTATCTTTGCAGCATTTCTGAAACAAAATTATGATGGGATCATAAAGAACAAGGAAATATAAATGTTGAGGGAAGAATAAAGGATCATCATTACAAACTTCAAATAACTGCAGCTGCAACTTTTGCCTAGGTGGAGGAACAGTATTTTCAAATTATGTACAAGAAAACAAAAGATAAATTCTTTCTTTCCCTGCATGTTTATTGAACCTCTTATAGATGATTTATGTTAAAAGTAGCTTCTGATTTGATAATGTATTGCTAATATTCTGAAATTTTTATGTCTACATATGAAAATTCTCCATTAGAATGAATTATCATTCTAAAATTGTGAAATCTCCAGAGAGTATATGTTTACAAGATTTTTTATGCAGAAGACTTCAGAAAATTTAAAGCATTCTCTTCTCACTGTACTATTTTAGTCAGTATTAAGCACAAATAAACAGCTGGAACTGAGATACATTCTTATAGAAAATACATTCTCTCATGATATTTTCCCAGGTTCTATAACTAGTGAAAGCCATAAACATCACAAATAAATCCCGCATGTTAATTAGTTTAGACAATTATTAGTGAATATTCAATAACTATGTTCTAATAGTTATTATGTAATAATCTAACTAAAACTAATTTAATAACTGATTTCTATACAGTGACAAGCTGCAGTGATGATTAATGAAACGGTGTGCACTTGCCCTGTCTTTGGTAGCAACATCTAAGTGTGCTCTTAGAAATATATTTATTTAGGACTGTTCATTAGCCCTGTGTGTTGAGTCCCACACCAGCCAGTGCACAGCAGAGCTGTGTAACTGCAGTCACCCCACACCTCAACACCCCGGGGGCTGAGAGCTGCCAGACCCCCTTTGCACCTCAGTGCTATAGACCTTACTGGCACACACACCATTCCCAGCCTTCTTCCCCCTGCATATCCACTGATAATCCCCACATGCCACTAATACCCACTAGTCACAGAAAGTCTCTTATCTAAGGCTACCCATGCTCCCTGCAAGAGGGCCTGGTAGTAGATCAGTACATTGAACTAGTACACTAGACTTCAGCATCCATGTCGTCTTCCAACAGAGCATTCTGTCACTTTCCTCAATGAGCTATGAAAAAAGACCACTTTTTCTTGTTTTGACCATCCCACCTATTTGCTGGACTCCTTGCTCCTCAGTTCTCATATTGGAGAGGACATTAAACAACTGACACTTTCTGACTTTCTTTATGCCTTTCAAGACATTGCAGATGTCTGCCAAATCCCATCTGTGGCGTGAGCCAGAAAGGAACTAACACGTATATGGAAAAACAGGAGACTAGGCTAGGAATGTAGAATCAGGACAATTTCTATGTTGCTATTGAGGCAAACCCATTCCACAACAAGTTGTTTTTTTCTAGGTGACAGTAAGTGCAAAACCTCCAGTTTTGCATTTGGTCTACTTAGCTTCACTTTTAGCTAGAGAAGGGATGCAATGTGAGGACAGTGAGCATTTCCCTCCCTAAATGCCTGGCCTCTGTTACTCCAGAGCTCATCCACAGCCTACAGAGCCTGGTGTCAAATTCTCACCTCTGCTTTGCTGGCTTCATATGAAAAATGGAAGAGACTAGAACCAACTTAGATAATTAGTACAGGAATCTCTCTAGTAGACGTGCTCCCTATCTGCCTACTGTTCATATTACCTAGTTGCAACTTGCACCACTACCTTTCCTGCACTGTGCAAGTCTTGAATTATTTGCATCATTAAGGCCATCATTGTCACCAACACTGAAGGGACTCATAACTTTTAAAATTGAAAAAACAAGCTTATATTTACTGTCAGTAGAATGGCTGATTCTAAATCACTTCCTTCAAAAAATCATCTTTCTCCTTTTCAGGACTTTTTTTTCCAGGTTTCTGACATATTTAGAGATTTATTACACTTTATTACATACATAAGTATTGTTACGTATTACATAAGTATTGTTACTTTTACAAGCTTTTGTCCAGCAACCTGATCCTAAATTTGCACAGGTCTGGTCTAGTCACCACAGAGGACAGCTCTAATTAAAGTATCAACATACTGAGAACTGCTGAGTGTGTATGGATGAGTGTCCACCTGTCTGAGTCCATGTGCTGCTGTCTTGTTCTGGCTCTGATAACATCCCTTCTCCATCTCTTTTGGCCTCTCTCCTTTTTCACTCCAATTCCTATGTAGTTCTTATTCACACAAACCGAAAACAGCTTTAACAGTATCCACACTCACCTCAAGATGTGCCTAAGGTAATGAGAAATCTATTTTAAAGAGAGCATTACAGCAGTTAGCAATTTCTTAGGTGATTAGGTAGAGATATAATAGAAAAATGGGGGCAGTTTTTTCCCCCTTAAGGGCTTCTGGTGGACTTTCAAAGCTTCTTGGAAACAAGGTTATGACGTGGATCTCATACTTTCTGCCTCTCTATCCATCACTTTCTCAAAAGACCATCATCAGCTGTGTGGGTCTAAGAGAAGCCTGTTGTAGTCTGAGTTACAGATAAAGTACTGGAAATCTTGCTAAAAACATACACATGGGACCAAAGTTAGGAATAGGAAGTCTGCCACAGAAAAAGGAAAAAAAAAGTACTCCATGACTCTTACTAAAAAAACTTACAAAGACAGTCAATAGAGACAATAGTAAAAGTAAAAATAGAAATATGCATAGGGACAGCTAGCATAATTCAGATGTCTTGGAGTTCCCCTCTTAGAAAGAGGGGGATTTTCACTGTCCGATTAATAAATGACCCAGACAGGTTCCCTGCATTCAATACCTTCAGCAGTGCTTTAAAATTCTTTAGTCTTTTGATAATGAGGCCTACATATTTAGATAAAGTGTAGCATTTCCAGAGAGGCATACAGGATTTCAAAATACATACAGCCTTTGCATGACTGTACAGTTGCACAGAACTCTTAAGATGAAGCTCTGCTTGGAAGACAAGGGTCATTTTAGCACTGTGGAAATGAAGACGACAACATCTGTTGAAAGAAAAGAGATGACATTTCTGTGGAGGGGATTCATATGCACATGAATGTTGGAGGAAGAGTCACTGAGTATTAACTGCTGACCTACACAGGTTCATGTTGGTGGTTCAGGTACAAGAACAGGGCTACTGCTTCTCAGGGAACTGTGGCAGGATGTGAAAGCTGAGCAGCAGCATCTGAAACATGATTCATAGGGTATGGCTGCAAGAGAGTGCATGCTGCAGAAATCCAAGAGGTTGAAGGGCAACAAATGTATTTGCAAAAATATAAAGTTCTTCAGAGCAGTCCTTTCTGAACCTTTTCAATTTCTTAAAATCTGTTAACAGGGAGGACACCAGAATTCTAGAACGTGAGGCTAAAGCCACTTGTATTCCTGATGTTACATTCTTCCACAGCATACTAGTTTACAATATACCCACAAGATCTTACAGACACAGAGCACTGTAAGTTTGTTGGGTTGCTTGTTTCTACACAGCCTAGCTTCTTTCAGAGCTGCCTTACTAGTTCTTCCCATAGATGTGACCTTGTATTCAGCTGTATCTGAAGGGTCCCATTTAGGAGGTGTAAGTCAGAGCACAACCAGGCCACCTCTAGCTGACCTTGGTGCCCCATCCTGGCTGCCAGAGCTACTCATCCATGAGGTCTTGAATCAACACTGTTTACAACTCGGAATTTTAAGTGAAGGTGTCATTGCTTGCCTTAAAAATGCAGTGATGACTGGGAAGTGCTATGAGCTCACAGACACTTGTGAAGTTGTAATAAACCAGAAGCAGCTTCCAGTAACCTTCCCAGCTATCCCAGGCCAAGCCATTCCCTCTAGATCAGCGCTTTCAGTAGGTGAACCTGTCTATTTCTGACCCTTCTGTCCTCAGCCATTTCTTGCCATTCTTCCAGACTCTCTGAGTCATACACAGATTTCATTCATAGAGATTTCACATTGACTTTCTAAACATTACAACAGATCCTAAATAGCATCAGTCCTACTCTCCATTTCTGCACAATCACCTAGAATCATCTCCACTGATCAATAACTCCTTTTGAGCTATGCCAGTCACCTGATCCATGCAGTGTGAGCTTTCTTCGTAGAATACTACATTGACTTTCCAGAAAAATACCTGAGAACTATCCAAGTATATTATAACTGCACCATTACCCTTAAGCAACTTTGTAATTTAACAAGAAATTAAACATTCTTTCCCTAAAGTCACATCAGCTGCTACTGCTATATGTCCATCTTATAATTTCTTATTGCATTCTGTATCAGCATTTGTCTGAGACTGATGTCAGATAAGTCAGTCTAATATTATGTGTTCTCACTTGTCCAATTTGAATACTTATAGTCAGTCTTCATGTCTTGCAGAATTTCTGCAATAATTTAAGGTTTATTAAAAATTAATAAGATTCCATGATTCCTGAGAACAGACATGCAAACCTCTTTAGGACTCTCAAATGCAAGTTCTTTAGAACCTCCATACTTGCAAATGTTTCTCTCTAAGAAGAGTTGTTTAATATCCTTCTTAATAATGACCAGGGAAGCATTTAGTCATCATCATACAATACAAACACATCACATGTTCTTTCGAGTATAGAACAAATTTATTTATTAAACATTTCTATTTTTTTGTATCAATATCAACATTTTTTTTAAATCTAGATATAATAGGTCTGTAGCAGTGTTAAGATTTAGAAAACTTGAGCTGTTCCTAAAATTACCAACTGTGAATATTTCTTAACATTCTTATCCATTTTTCTATGCTTCATAGCTTCTCCTGGTTGCTAGGTTTGCCTTTTTTCTACTGTATGTATTTATTTCAAACTGCTGTGTTTGCTTCCCCACTAAGTAGAAATGTACTTTTCTGAATCTCCTGTCTTTCTTGATCACAATATCCTGACTTCTTTCTACATGTCTTCTTCTCTAAAGATTCCCTTTACTTTGACAATTTTTCTACGTAATTTTTTCTTTTCACTCAGTAATTAATTTTCCACAGCTTTTTTTGGGCACAAGTCAGAACACATGCCTTGGGAACAAGAAGACATAGCCAGTGTCTCTCTCTGAGTGTATGTAGTATGGATTGTAACCTTGTTTGCATATACTGAATGGAGCCACAGACTTTCATTCTAGCAATTGTCTTCACCATAATGAAGTGTGAAGTCATTAATTTCCCTAATACGATATTTTTGGTCAGAGAATAATTAGCTAGGAGTTTTAGAAACTCTAATAATGCTTTAGTACATAGGTCCAAGTTATATGTGTTATATCTTCATAATAACAATGCAATTTTCTATCCCCAAATTACTAATAGACACTGAAAGAAAATGTTATCTTGTTCTTTAGTCTTGACTGCTTGACTCTGCAAGGAAGTGGCTCTCTCTGGTAAACTGGAAGGAGGGTTATTCCTATTATGTTGATCCATAGGCAGTTACTTTCCTGTGAATATGAGAAGTTTAAAACTATATTCACTACTTCATTTTCTCATTTATTACTCAATTTCTGGTGGGCCAAAACCTCTGTCAAGGCAAGGTCCTTTATCACTCACAGGGACTAAGGGAGCCTAACCCTTTAACTCAGTTAACAACAGCCTCTCGTGATGCCTGAAGATATTTCCTTCTGGACGCAAACTGTCAAACCTCTAGAAATGGAGAGAGGGATTTGAGGTGTGACCTGACACACTTTTGCTTTCTAACTCATAACTCAAAAAACCCCACCAAAAAACAATAGAGTGAGTTTTTTCTTTAATAACTGCTTTCCAGCATGGGAAGTTGCTCTTGATGCCCAACCTTTCTTCCGGAATCCCTGGGGTGAAAACATTTAGAAAAATAAAACCTCTTGCCAAATATAATGAGAATTGGGATAAAACCTGACAAGTGGTAACTGTTGTCAGGCTGATTATCATTCAGACTTATATCAAAAGAACACAAGGCCCATTGAAAGAAGCTGAACCCAAAATTTTCATAGAGCAAACTATGCAAACTGAAATATGATTGAATTTCCCGTTTTCAATTCACAGAAAAAGAAGAATCAGAACTGCAGTGAGCAGTGTGGTCTATACTTAATCTGATGGCCACAAGAGGGTACAATTTGTAAATTGTACATGAGTATAGAGGTCCTACAGAGGTTTCTCTAAGTGACATCAATATTTTCTGAAGTCACAACAATCCATCTCCAGAACAGCCTAAGAGAAATTATGCCACAGCACCTCCCCAGGCGTGTCCCCTCGGGGGCTGTGCAGGGCACCAAACGAAGGCAACAAGAGCCTTTCTGTACACGTGCTGTGTGGTGGCTTCCCTTCATCCAGGCCCACAATCCAGAGTTTTCAGACATCCGAATCTCTCCAAATCTTTCGCTGCTTTAGCCAAGAACACCATACTGACAAAAACAAGCATAACGTACTTTGAGCTACATCACAGGCACCCAAACAACACTCTGGGAGGCTCTTGTATTTCTGAACAGCCCTTGGGCATCAAAGCCCCGCAAAAAAGCAAAGGCCAAATGGCTTTGTCCAGGCACATCAGGCATCACGGAATCACACAAATATTCTTGAGCTGGAAGGGACCCACAAGGAACATTGAATCCAACTCCTGACCCTGTGCAGGACACACCAAACATCACACCATGTCCAAACGCTTCTTGAACTCTGTCAGGCTGTGACAGTTCCCTGGGGAGCCTGTTCAGGAAACTGGGTATCAATTTTGGAGCCAAACACTGTCTTCCTCGTGGGGCAAGCAATATAGAAGACGGAGAAAGGAAAACAGGGATTGACTGGAGGCTTCATTATGACATGTAATTAATCCTGTGGTGAAAGTTTTTAAACTGTGGTTTTGGCTCAAACCAGCCTCAGCATAACTCACTTTTATAAACAATTAACAGTACGTGTTCAAAAGTGTAAGATAAAATAAGTCGATCTAATGACGTACATTGCTGTGAGCTCCCATGTACGTTGTGTATGCCCAACGTACTATGAAATGAACTCTCTCCTGCAGTGGTGTTTGTGGGGTCCCAAATGCACCAGTGTTTTTTGCATATTTTAGGGAAATCTGTCAAACATATGCTCAGATGTTGGCAGCAGTGGCAGAAGCAGAGCCTCGACAGCTTCTGCTTGTTACTGCAGTTCTTTTAAGAAGAGCTTGAATGCGGAGATCCAACAGACGCTCAACCAAAAGCCCCTTAACTTCGGGATCACTCGGCAACGCGTGCCAGGAAAGAGGAAAAAAAAGAAAGGCCGAAGCGGGGATCAGGCGCCGCCTCCCCCGCGGGACCGCCGGGCCCCACACGCGCCCCGCCCG
>WEIV01026148.1:172345-183437 GCA_013390005.1 Calyptomena viridis
CCTCGGGGCCGGGGCACCTCCTGCACAATAGGGCCGGGCTCCGGGCCGGGGCGGGCGGCCCCTCTCCCGCCTGCCTCCCCTCCTCTGCTTCCCTCCGGCCTCGCCAGCCCCTCGTCTGCTTTCCTCGGCAGGGCCCCGGCCTCCAGGGCCGCCTGCTCCGGTCACGCCGGGCCGGCTGCTGTCCGCCGCTGCTTCCGTGGATCCACTTCTTCTCCGGGATCTCTTCTTCGCCGCCTCTCCTGCCTGCCCTTCGCCCTTCAGAGAGCCTCTCTCCTCTCTGCGGCTCTCCCCCGCTTAGGCTTACTCGCCTTTTGTGCAGCGCCTGACTGTGCCTGGAGGAGCAGGTTCTCTTTTACATCTGCACGTCTTGTTCCCCGTCTTCCCTTGTGCACCTCAATTCCCTGTTATCCTCGATAATGAGGATCCCGTTGAGGCACTGAAGAGAAGTAAGAAGAGCTTGCTTTGCGTGCCCGTGTGGGGCTGCTGCCTTCTTCCCCGCTCCCCTCCCCTGAGGGGGGCCTGGCCCCCCACCAGCCCTCTGCTCCTCCAGCGATTGCAGACCAGAGTGGTGGCTGCGGTGTGGCAGGCGGCAGGATGACGGACACCCGGCGGAGGGTGAAGGTTTACACGCTGAATGAGGACCGCCAGTGGGACGATCGAGGCACAGGGCATGTGTCCTCTTGCTACGTGGAGAGGCTGAAGGGCATGTCCCTGCTAGTCAGGGCAGAGAGTGATGGTGAGTGTGTGAGGCTGAAGGTACAGTCTTTCCTCCTTCTACCCAGAAAAGCAACTGGGTGTAGCTTTGTGGCAGTTGCCGTAATGTTTTGCTGTATAATTCAAATGTTATTTCCAAAAGCAAGTAGGCACTATCCAGGGTTCTTTCGTGTTAGGCCAAATGAAAGAAATAGAAGATTGCCCTCAACTGCGAGCGCAGTAGGCACTTGGTTCGTACTGCACACACAGTGTTGAGTGCAAAATGCATTCAGGTCTTGTTGTGAGTCTTGTATGGGTTTGGGTGTCTAGGATTTATTACTAGATGCCCAATGCTTTCCAGTTTCAAAACTGATCATTGGGATGTATCCTTTTCGTGGATGTTTCTGGAAACTATGTGCCTGTTAAAGTTGTTCAAAACTTAGGTCTTGGTTTTTAGTGTATGTTTTTAAAAGGTCTTTGGATGATTAATGCTCTTCTTTCCCCCCTGCCCTTTTCTTTGGCAGCTTTTAGAATTATGTAAGACATGCTAAAAGCTATTAAACAATTATCAAAATACGGTTCTTATGATAGTAAAGACAATACAGTGGACAGAACAGCGTTTTCAGAGATGCTGTTTTTTTTAAATGGACGAAGAATTCTCAGTCCTTCAGCAGTCTGGGTCTGTCTGTAAATAAAATTATGCATTATCACTTTCAGTCACGTTTTCTGGCAACATAGAGAAATACATACAAATACAAGTTTAGGAGTATTATCTAGCCCTGTAGCTACGTGTTTGGGCTAGTCTTGTTTATTGGTTGAGTTCATGACTGCTGTGATTAGAGTAGATTTTAAAATATATACTTCGAAGTATCAAGCTTGTACCATTTTGTTAAAGTCTGTGAGTGCATGACTTTTGAATTCTTTAGATGTATAGCTACTAGTTTTAGCGACTTGTAAATCTAATTGTGGCTTATGACTGTCAACAGACCTCGTCATTTTATTTACTAGGCTTTTTCATTGTAGGAAGTAGGATGAAAAGCAACTTGAGACTAATTGTTACTGTTTCAGAAAGTTTTGACAAACTGTACGGTAATATCTGCAGCAAAGATCATAAACTGAAATGGAGCAATTGGTCATCTGAGCAGGATTTTGGTAGTCGAACTTCTGACAAGCAGGAATCTTACGGTCTTGTAGTTTCTTGATTATACTTTAAAAAGTTAAACTGGTACTTGATTTTATTTATTTTGCAGGGAGGAAGATGCATTTAAAGTTTGAGTAGCTTTATACTGTGAGAGAAAACATTCAAACTGGAAATAGACTTAGTTTAATTTCAACACGAGGGAGGGAACTGAAAAGGTAACCATTCAGGTTTTAGGTTAAGTTTTACACCACCACTTGTTGTAGATACTGTTCTGGCTGCCTACATCGCTTATGGGGTCATGTTTAAAAACTGTCTCGTGTCCTACACATTAACAGTTTCCTGATTTTTTTAAATTCTTTTTTAGAAAAGAAAGCAAAAGAATTGCAGTTCATAACCTGCTTGTGAAGAAATAGCCCATTCGAACTCAGATCCCTTTACTCGGTGCAATATGTGTGCGTGAGACTGATTAGAACCTGAATTGGACTGTTGTTGCCAGCTTATTTGTTGTAAATGAACATCTGTAAAAAGGAAGATACAAACTGGTATAAAACCAAAAATTAAGTCATTACTTTGTGTTTGTGTAGCTAAGATACTCCAGTCAAAGCAGAATTGTCTGAAACTTACTCATTGCCCCTAATACACAGACATATATTTGAGAGGATGCACAACTTAGACCTCTCTCAAACTGCACACATGTACTTCAAAGTACTGAATAATATACAGAGCTTAAGTTCTTAATATAGTAGGTAGTATCAGTCCTGGGTAAATGTGCTCTCTATTAATAGGCTAGTTTTGCTAACTTGCTTGTGTAAACACCTCATAAAATCTGATTTATATTTTGTTTACTACCAGAGTCTTTTGTTTGTGGACTCAATTTGAAGACAAATAGTTATTTTTTACATGTGAGCAAATGATTTTGAAAAAGGTAATGCCAGACTTGTGTTTTAGATACTGTGCACTTTGTGTTTCCTTGCGTTCTTTTTTAACTAAATGAAGTAGTTGACTGTGATTTTTAACTTTTTCCCAGTTATCGAAGACACAGAAGTAGTAGGAACCTGACCTATACACCATTTGCCTCCACGTTTGCATTGCATTCCTGTATTGTCTGTCTTTGTCAGCTCCTCCTCTTTCCACAATGAAACTTTTTCCTTCCTGCATTTCTAAACCAGCTTTTCAAAGCCTTTGAGCTGAGATTCATCCTGTGCACACTGGCATGTTCTTACTGACTTACTCCAGGAAGCCGACAGAAAACCTCGGGATGTGCCTGAAGGTGAAGGCTCTGTTTCCTGAGTGGAGGAAGTCGTGGGAATGTGAGCAGCAGTTCCTTCTGTGTATGGGAAATTCCCGCTCCTGTTAAAGGACCGGTTTGGGTGTACACAGAGCAACAGCAGAACGACCAGTGGTTGGTTTGGGGGTTAGCACATAGTTCAGTCTGAATTTTGCTGCTGTGACTTGGTGCAATAGGGCTGCTTTACAAGTGTTTGAGATTTTATGGCATGGTCAGGGTGTTGGGATAAGGAAAAATACAATCAATATTCCAAGTTCAAGGTAAGCTATCAACTGGAACTGGAGGAATAAGAATGGAATAAAACGGTTTTTTTATTTATAGGAGTGGTTTTTTAACTTTAAGTGGTTGGTGTTTGTTTTAACACCATCTTAAAAGAATTTACAGCAGGTGAATGATTTGTGTTGCTATCTGAGATGTGTAATATTCCCAGGTACTAAACTGTAAGAGGCATTGCAGGCAATTTGGAGTAATTAATTCTAAAACAGAAATACCATAATAGACCTGATCTGAAAGCAGTTTATGCTTTGAAGCAGGAAAATGTAATTTTTTTACACTTTAATAGCTGTTAAATTTTTCTTTAAAACCTTGAAAAGTTTCTGTGTGATTCCTTGTTGCAGTTTGTTCTACTTGAATTGCAGTAGAGTAATAGTGAAATCTTCTCTTATAAATTATCACCTTCCATGTGAGTTTTTCTGTGTAATCAACAGCCTTTGATTTCTTACCTTTGTCTCACATGGCTGCTTTGGCTTACCTCATTCTTAAAATGTCTGTGTGCTTCTTGATTTTTACTGCATGGTTTCAGATGGCTTTTTCTTTTTTGTTCTTGGCCCAGATAACTGAAGTGACCTCTAAAATAAACTTTTCTATTCAACTAATTTGGGTTAATCTGAGGCTTAAACCTTTAATTAAAACTTACTAGTCCTGTATCTAAACTTTCTGACAAACCAAAATGAACCTTTCTAGCTGTCTTTTAGGAAGTATCTCATAATTTTCATTCAGAAGTTGTAGTTTGCTGCTTCTGAAGTGTGGATGTTAATGACTTCTGCCACAGGGCAGACACCCATCCTGCCTGTTTCTTTAGTGTATGCATCAGTAACCCTGGAAGTCTAGCAGAAGCCTTAGATAGAATTTCTCTTAAGCTTTTTTTGACTTCCTCAGACTCGAGGGATTAATTTTATTTACTTATTTTTAGTAAAACAACATGGTATTTAACTTAGATCTGAATGAAAAAAGCGTGGGGGAGGATGTATTTGGGGGGTTTTTTTTGTTTCTTTTCTGCATTTGGGTTTGACCTTTCAGAAATGTTAGACTGAGGAATAGTCTCTTGCAAAGTTGGAACGTGTTCTTCGACCTCAGGTTGAGCTGTTTCCTGAGTTTCTGTGGATTAGTTTCTGTAAGTTGCAGCAGAACTGATTGCAGAACTTAAACCTCTATATATCTTGCAAAAAACAGCTTTTGAATTGAAATTTTCATTTAAATGTAAACATGTTTATACTAGTGAGGGATAACAAGCAGCTGTATTTTTTTTTAGCTTTTGAGGAAGAATCCACCTTACAGTTTGATGGGAGAGGAGCAGTGTTCAGATCAACTGATCTCCATGGGCATATGTGTAAACAAGTCTTCATATTTGCTGTGCAAGACTATTGGATTGGCATATATGATGTTGTCTAAATATAATTCAAAATAGCATTGGATGTCTGTATATAATCCCTTTTGAGCAAGTCCTTCCCTGTACACACGTTGCTTCTGCAGCACAGGATGGTGTGTTTAGACTAACAAACCCCTAGATGTGCTATACTGCATTACAGTGGCAAATCAGTTTTCTGCTTTGTGGGTGGTTTCTGATGTAACTTTGTGGCACCAGTGTTTTGCAGTTACCTTTACAAATTGATTCAAGGTTGTAATTTAGAAAATAACTAGATCTGTGTATTTTTGGACTGTTTATTAAAAACGTAGCTTGTAGTAATGTGGGTTTCCAGGTCTTACTGAACTTTGAAACTGGTCTTTGGGTCAATGAAGATGAAATTTTGTCAGTGTGTTTTTGTTAAGTAGTCTGGGTAGTCTTAACACGTTCTAGGATAGTACCAACAGAAAAATACCTACATGGAAAGTAATTGCTTATGACAAAAGCATCTCAAACTGTATTTAGGAATCAGTACTGATAATGACTTTGAATGGGAAAGAAGTTTATTTTCAAGAGGTTAGATTTCTAGAACCTTTTTCTAAAGAATAGATTTGTTTCAGACATCTGTTTCCAGATGCAAGTAACAGACCTAAGACTGCCTCTTACCAGGGAGGAGCCTGATCCTGTAAAACTTACTGCATGGAAATACACTCCCTGAAATGACTGGAAGAATAGTCATTGATTTTGAGTCATTAAACCCTTTCTGGTGAGCGTACTGCACGAATAGTGTCATTCTCCAGAAGGGTGGATTTGGGGCAGTTACTGGTTTTAGAGCACAGTTTACTCTTCAGTATGTTTCTATTTCCAGATTAATATTTTTCTATTGTCTGGAATTGTGAGGAATAAGTTGAATCATGCGGTTAATGAGACGTGAGTCAAGCCTTATAAGGCTTGATTTGTCTTTTTTTGCAAGCATTAGGTTTAGCAGAGAAGAAATGCTCTTTTGTGACAAATCTAGTAAAGAAGTCATTCTCTAGTGTCTGCTTCTAGCTCAAAAAATGAAATGTCTGCCTTCAATTGTTTTAAAAAAATTTTTTTAAGTAGTATTTTGTCAAACATGGCATTCAAGTTACGTATTTTGCTAATTTCAGAATTTTCATGTCTGTAGATTTGTTCATTTAAAATAGTGTTGAAATTGTCAATTACTTTGGAATCTTAGAAGGTTCTAATTCATACTTGCTGGTATTAAGTGTTTATAAACAGAAAAGACTTTCTAGAAGTCAACCAAGTTAATAGGTCAAAGTAATATTCTAATAATGTAGTAGAAGCTGGGACTTTACAGTCAAGACCAAAGTGAAATGCTGTCTGTAGCTGATGAGCATAATGGAAAAGAGAATGCTGGCTTTATATGTTCATTAAGCAAACCCAGAATCCAAAGCTAAATACTATGGCCAAAGTATGAGCAGTATATTGGATTCATCAGTAAAGCTCATCTTGGACGTCTTCCTTCACTGTCCTGCTCTATGGTTTATGATTATTTTTTGCCTTAGTTACACTGTTACACTTAAGCTGCTTTGGTAACAAAGCTGATGCAGGTTAGAAAACTGGAAGAATTCTCAAGAAAGGGTAGCATATTTGGGTTTGTGGCAAGAGAGCTTTGTGTCTTTGTTTTCCCTTGAGAGGTATTTATTTCAATTCTGTTGTATCTGAGTTTTTAAACAGCTCTTTCTGCAAGAGTGGTTGAGGCAGGGTGATAGCTTCTCGAGCCAACTTTGTTAGTGAGGGCTGCTTCTTGTAGAACAACAAACTTGGAAATAAGAACAAGCAGCCTTCAAAGGTGAGTTAGTGTACAACAAATAATTCATTTTGTCTGACTATCGCATACATGGTAAGCCAAGAAGGACTTGGGGGTGCTGGTGCATGAGAGGCTGGACAGGAGCTGGCAAAGTGCACTGGCAGCCCAGAAAAGCACTCGTGTCCTGGGCTGCATCAAAAGCAGTGTGGGCAGCAGGTCAACAGAGGGGACTCTGCCCCTGTACTTCCCTCTCTGAGACACCACCTGGAGTGCTGTGTCCAGCTCTGGAGTCCACAGCACAGGAAAGACTGGACCTGGAGAAGGGCTGCAGAAATGGTTGAACACCTCTCCTGTGAGGCAAGGCTGAGAAGACTTGGGGTTGTTCAGCCTGGAGAAAAGGTTCAGGGGAAACCTTATTACAGGTCTTCGGTACTTAAAAGGGGCTTTAAAGAAAGATGTTGGACAGACGTTTTATAGGATCTGTAAGTACAGACAAGGGGTTATGGTTTTAAGCTAAAAGAGTGGATTTAGACTAGATAAAAGGAAAGAATTCTTTACTGTGAGGCAGTGAAACACTGCACAGGTTGCCCAGAGAGGTTGTAGATGCCTCATCCCTGGAAATATTCAAGGTCAGGTTTGAGGGAGCTCTGAGCAACATAATGTAGTTGAAGCTATCCCTGCTTATTGCAGTGGGAATTGGACTAGATGGCCTTTAAAGGTCTCTTCCAACCCAAATCATTCTATGATTCTGTGATGTTTTTATTAGTAACAATTCTTCAGCAAGGGAGTGTTGGGAGGGTTTTTTGTAAGTATAACCCATTCAGCTGAGGATGGTGATACCTCATTTGCAGACTTTGGTTTGGGATCTTTCGTTTGGTGGATTTTGTATACTCTTCAGATAGTGAAAACTAGCTAGTCTTTGATTCTCTTGTGACATTTAAAAGTATGGTTTTAAATTTCAAGTATGTTTTTCAAATCCAAATAGTTCATTTACTTGTCCCATCTTCAAGTTCTCAGGTTTTCATTTGAAGTGGTTGAAGCATTTTAATTTTTCTTTAGCGTAGTTTTTGTGAGAATATGTGGCAACTATTCTAGTAGTGTAATTACCTTAGAACTATAGTGATGAAACTGAGAAGTTGGCACTTCTTAAAGAAAGTTTGGACTCTTCTTAAGGAATAAATTTAAACAGGTAAGTGAATGGAGAAGTGCTACTTTAAAGGGGTACTTGCAGCCTTATGTTTTAATTATAAGATTGACTATGCAAGTTAATGTATCAGTATTTCTTCATGTATGCTTAGTGAAGCTCTGCAGATATGTAAATTTGAGTCATGTAAGGAGTCCCTCATGCACTGGCATTAGTGCAGCTGAGCAGCAAGGTGGATGAGGGAAGTGGCTGGATGAAGAGTAAAAGTAGTTTTAAGGGTTGTGTTCACCTAGATCACCCCTTTGGATCATTTAAACGTGACATGTCAGTGCTAACTTGTATGCCAAAGGAAGGGAAAAAAGACACTGACATAAGAATGGAATTGCTCTTCTGTGTCTTAAATCAGTATAAGCTGCTGTGAAACCATTGTTCCTAAATTTATCTTGTGAGAAGTTTTTTGGTATTAGCAGTCACAATTGTTGCTGCTCTAAGCATTCGTTTGTAGATATGTGTCCCAGGAAAATAAGTATTTTAGCTAACCTTTATGAACAAATACTACATGATTACTAATTTCCCACAGAACAGCCACGGGTAGTTTATGGAATGCAGTTGTGATGCTTGTAGTGTGCTGTTTTTTTGTGGATGTTATCTCTAAAAAGTTTTCCATGGAAGAGTCATTACTTAGAATAAGAAAGAGGCTCAAAATTCAGTCCTCAGAGCACTCTTAGTTATTCTATACGATGTTAACAATGTCTTCTAGGGACAAATGAAGTACAAACTCAACAATAGGGGGTTAATAGGCTTATTGATGGGAAGAAAAGAGTGATCAGAAAATTCATGTGGAGATGAAAATTTTAGTACACATGTAAATAAGTGGAACTTTTTTTTCCTAGGCTCTCTTCTTTTGGAGTCCAAAATTAATCCGAATACTGCGTACCAGAAGCAACAGGTAAACGTACTTTTCTTTTCCTCATGTTTAAAGGCAGGTTCTTTAACAATACAGTCAACAGTGTAGCAATACAGTAATTTTTTTGCCTCTATTGCAGATTATATGTTTTATGTTCTTGTACCAAAAATAGGAAGCAAAGTAGTTTGCACCATTTTTGTGCATTTCATGATCCACGTATTATTTGTCTGCATTTTTTGTGAAGTTATAAGGATAATTTGCCCTCTGTTTTGCACCAAAAATTGCTTTGGGAGAGACAGGTAAAATATAATTGTGAAAATCACAAAGTGGCTGAAGTCCCTGAGGCTTATGGTATCTGAAACTTAATATCATCTGGCTTTTTTTCTTTATGCTTCAGATGCTACAGCTTTCAATATATTTTTATTCATGAGAAGACTAGAAGACTTTAAAGCTATTTACTTGTTAACATTTGTTTCTTTTATTTCAAAGGCACATATGTGTTAATACTGCTTCAAAGCATTCTGCATATATAAAAGCTTCTCACCTTTAGTTTGCACATTGCTTCCATTATTTAAGGTATACATTATGAGCCCCTAAAAAGTAGTACTGAAATGAGTGAGAAGTGAACTGTAGGTCTTGTACCTACATGTACATTCTCGTTGCATGAATGCTGAGAATTACCCTTAGAGACTTAGAAATGCTGAACCAGATTGTATTTTGTTACCTGTCTGGTCAGCTCAGACTTACTAAAATCTTGTCAAGTACAGTTAATGTATTAAAACACTCTGCAGTCTTTCAGCTTTAACAGTTTATTACAGCATAAGCAGACTGTTGTTTTGCTCACAGGCAGTCCCAATGGTTGTGTGGCTGCAGCTGTTTGTAGGATTGTGTGTTGAACTGAATGGGGAGAACTAGTCTGGGTTAAAAATATCCTTCCTTGAAAAATACAACCTGTGTCTGTGTCTTGATGTAATTCTTCATGTGCCATATAAACAGCCCCTACTGAACAACTGATAAGGCCAGTGTGGGTTTGAAGAATCAATTCCAGGGAATAAGAAAGGACAAGATAAGCAAAAATGCTAAACAGGCTAAGTCTTAGCTGTAATCCTGACTAGTTTGAGTCATGGTTCTATGATACAGTAACTCGAGCTTCAGGACTCCTAAAGTGACACTGAGTATTTCACAGCTCTATGGCATAAAGTGCTGATCTAGTGAAAACTTGCTTTGCTGGCTTAAATCTGTTTAAAGAGCATTAAGGGGTGAGCTTGGTATCAATAGGCTTTATGCCAGATCAGACATGAAACCTACTTCAAGTAGGCATAAAATTTTAAGATTGGCGCAAACCAGCACACATACCTGTCAGTGTAACAGCATTTGGTACTCTGGATCACACCTGTATTGTAATCTAGCACTGCACAAGTCAATTACTGGTCACTGTGAAAACATGGTTAGAAAAATGTTAGACATGAATCGTTCCCATTAGAACAGCACTATATGTTTTCTGTGCTGGAGAAGGAAAAGTGCTGTTCTTTCAAATGCTGCATAGACGAATTTATATTTGCAACTGTCTGCCTTTCCTTTTGGAGAGAAAGGGTACTTGGGAGATCTTGAGTCCTGCTCAGCCACTCTTGCATATTGTAGTTTCCAGTCCTCCCAAGTTTACCTGCCATCTGGAGGTTTGAAATAATTCCTTAAAGCATAAAATGCGTAGACAGTCTTTAACTACCCTTTCACCAGCCAGAAGAATTAGTCTTTTGTCACAAGGAGGAGTAATTTTCATGCTGTGTGTTTAGAAAGAAAGATATGTCTGTGTATCTGATTCTGCAACGTAGAATTGCTACTAGTGGAAGTTTTTGGATGCTCTGATCCGTGTATTCCTGGCAAACTCATCATTACTTATACTAGAACTAGAAGCAAGGAGTCAATATGAGGAAAACAAGGTAGAAAGAAAACAACTTGAGAAACGAATGTCCTCTGGCTCAGAAAAAGGACGTAATATTTCTTAAGGTACTACTTGTAGGCAAAAACTTCTTCAGAAAAAGCGAAAGGGGCATCAGTGCAGCCACTTGGATGCCGGACTTGCATTCTTGTTTACAGCTGTATGTCAAGTTTTGTTGGCATTCTTACTTTAGAACGTTACTATGATGGTCCTATATACTTTGCCATGGAATATACTGGATTTAATTATTGGGTAAGTAGTAGTACACTTAAGCAAATTTTGTTTAATAAGTGGCATTTAATGCATTTCTGGGTCACACATGGAATACTTGGTTTTCTTCTTGTCTTGTTGGTTGTTTTCTTTATATGCTAGTAAAGGTAGAAGATAGTGTAATTGTGGGCTATTTTTTTGAAGGCATTAGAACTTCAGAATGCCAGTGACAGAGATGCTGTTCTTAAGCAAGTGATCCTTATTCAGAAAACAAATAATTGCACTAGTGTATTAGGAAACCACACCTCTTCCTGTGAAGCCCTAAAGGAGAAAAAACATATTCATAGCATT
>WEIV01026148.1:188776-225671 GCA_013390005.1 Calyptomena viridis
ATGTCGATTTTATTTTCTTTTCGTTTTACTTAGTAATTTATTTCTATTTTTTATTTAATTATTCTAAGAGTTGTTTAGTAGACCATCTGTAAACTACTTTATCAAATACCTTCTTAGTGTGCAACATTGCTGTGTGCACTGTTTCCACTTTTGTTTGAATGTTTCCACTTTCATATGTTGGTTTTGCATGCAATATGAGGGCTCTGATAAACTCTTGATCTGTCCTAGTAAGCAGATGAGAGTTTAAGTGTCTGAATAGTGAACATAGATAAGCACAGTTTCAACTAATTTCTTGAAATTCACGGCAAAACTTCCTTCCAGAATTGTAATTTGGAATAAGTAAAACTCGTGTGTGTTCAGTGTAATAGGTGTGGGTACTCTCAGGCTGTTAACTGTGTGTGTTCAGGTTTCTGTTCTTTAAAGTTTGTAGCCCTCTTGGGACTGCTTTTTAAGCAGCTGTTCTGTGCATTAGTGCATATAAAAAGAAAAAAAAAAAAGGTAAATCTAATCCTAAAGAAGTGCANAAAAAAAAAAGGTAAATCTAATCCTAAAGAAGTGCAGTTTTATGTGATCCAATTGAAACATTTAAAAAAGAAAAATAACCCAAAAATAAAACCTCACAAAACCTGTTGCTTTTGTTATTGTATTTTATCAGAGGATGCATTGAGGTAGAAGTGCGTACTCTAGATCAGCCTTTTAGAGATTTACAGTGTTATGGTCATGTGAAATAAGAACTAAAACTTTCAGTATCTTTCTGGAACTTCTTTGTTCTGATTTATTCAGAAATGTTTTTAATCCTAAGAATCTCAGAACATAAAAAAATAGTACAAAGTATGATGATTATATTTATATTGTAATGTCCTGTCATAATTAGGTATCAAGCTGTTCTCATTTTAAAATTTCTCCTAACACTATATAGGTTTGTAATATCTGAAATATATTGCCTGAAAATAAATGCTCTTCCTCTCTTTAAAGGATACCTTGATTGTGTGGTCTGAAGCTGAAAATTATGATTTGGCACTTAGCTTTCAAGAAAAAGCAGGATGTGATGAAATATGGGAAAAAATATGTCAGGTAAGTTTGGTAAAGTTGAGACAACCTAATTCATCCTAATGTTTGTGTCCAGACTTTTTAGGCTGTTTTAAGACGTGAATCTGAACCCATAGATAGAAAGTAAAAACTTTTTAGCCACCTCTCCCAATTTTGCATTTTTCTGTTTCCAGTGAGGGGAATATTGAGTTTCTCTCAGAACTTTTTTCCATGTAAATATTTCCAGGCTATGAAAGATTGATCTGATAGTTGAAGTAGAAGATAACTCTATCCCTATATTACCACCTTAAAGACATAGTTTTAAGAAATCAAGCAATTTATATGTAGCATATGTGTATTCTAACATATGTTTTACCACTACACCCAGATNNNCATTCCAAGAATTACAACTTTTCTTAATTCTATGCTACATTATGTGGAATTTCTCTATATTAGTCTAAATCGTTCTCTGTGTGCTGTTTCTGTTCTTAACAAACATCCAGTTCTCTCCACTCTGTCTTTTGGAGTTCATTCTCACTGATTTCAGAAATAAAGCAGCAAAAACCTGCTTTTATAGCTGCATGTGTAGAGATGATTCCTTTTTTTTAGGAATGATTCTTTTCCACAGTTTACCACTTCTGTAAATAAGTACAGAAACTTCTGTAAATAAGTTCAGAAACATTTCCAGGAACCTTAGCAGTCAATGGACCAAAAGTTGGGGACAAAAACAAACTGGGGAAAAGGGGAAGTTGTGTTCTTGGGAAACACCCAGATAAGAAGCCCAGCTTCCTCACCCTCATGTAAAGATCTAATATTTTGTAGGAAACCAGTGTCTTTACATCCTGTTTGGAGGTCACGCTATTGTATTTGTGTCTAGTGTACTTTATAGATCTTTAAGCTTCCTCAGTCATTAAAACAACTTCTAAAAGGAAAACGTTGATACCATTTATAGTGAAAGTGGTTGCTGGCTGATGTATAACATGTAAAATATGTGGGTTTGAAGAGCGTTATGGATTTAATCTAAGTATAGGCTTGCTGTTATAAGTGAAGTGTTATTTATTCCAGGGTTTCTTTGCTGATTTTCAAGATTAACAAGAACAGTGCCTTCTGCTATTCTGCACAGCGGTGGCTTTCTGAATTTGACACATCAGACTCCAAGCAGATGCTAAAATTAAGATGTCATTAAAGCTGACACACTCTGGTGCCCAAGCATCTGTCTATTTTTTCACTAATTTGTACTTTCTACAGTTTCCTCTTACCTCTTGAGAGATCTTTGGAGGTCCTGTGCCTTGTTTTTCTGACAGTCAGTTTTCCACTTTTGTCAGTGTTGGTTTGAGCTTTTCTGCTCCTAAGAGGGAATTCTGTGCCTGTTGAGTATTTAGAAAGTGCATGGTAACGCATTTTGACTTGCAGCTCTTCAGAACTGAGAACAATTAAATTAACAAGACTGGCCTTTCTCCTCTATTTGAAGTAGCAGAAGCTTTGAAATATATCAAGAGTAGTTAATAGCCTATAGATAAGTGTTTAAAGCTGTTGCTGCAATAATGTAATACTGGTTTGCATTTAAAAATCTGTCTGCAGAGAATAAAGGCTGGAAACAAATAGCTTAGTTGAGTAATCTATTAAAAAGTTGCTGTTCATATCAGTAACTATGAATTTCTGGGTTTACTTGAAGTACTCATAAAATGTAGCTTTTTATTTATTCTTCCTCCTTTTTTTTTAGAAAACAAATTTCATTATCTCTTTTACCAAACTAGCTATGCTCAATGCCAAACTTAGATTTTCACTTTTATTTTGTCCATACAAAGAAAAAGCATGTGATACTTGAAATGATACTTTTTAAAAAGCTTTCAGTTAGTAGTAAAAATAAACTCCACCTTTTTGATGCATCTTATTTTGTAGGTTCAAGGCAAAGACCCTTCTGTCGACATTACTCAGGACCTTGTTGATGAATCTGAGGAAGAACGTTTTGATGATATGTCATCACCAGGTCTAGAATTGCCATCTTGTGAACTAAGTCGACTAGAAGAAATTGCAGAACTTGTGGCATCTTCACTGCCTTCACCATTACGTCGTGAGAAACTCGCACTAGCACTGGAAAATGAGGGTTATATTAAAAAGCTCTTAGAAATTTTTCATGTGTGTGAAGACTTGGAGAACATCGAAGGACTACACCACTTATATGAAATTATCAAGGGAATTTTCCTTTTGAACAGAACTGCACTTTTCGAAGTCATGTTTTCCGAGGAATGTATAATGGACGTAATTGGATGCCTAGAATATGATCCGTCTTTATCACAGTCACGGAAACACAGGGAATTTCTGACTAAAACAGCAAAATTTAAAGAGGTGATACCTATATCTGATCCAGAGCTGAAGCAAAAAATACATCAGACATACAGAGTACAGTATATTCAAGATATGGTCCTACCCACTCCCTCAGTTTTTGAGGAGAATATGCTATCAACACTTCATTCTTTCATCTTTTTTAATAAAGTGGAAATAGTTGGTATGTTACAGGTAAGTTTCAGAATTTCATAGTCTCTTATTTACGCTTGGGCAAAGAAAGTCGGATAATTATTCTTGGAAAGATTGGGGTGCTTCGGTGGAACCTTCATTTCTGTGATTCTTGAAGTGATTGTGGAGTATGACAGAAAAAGCATGGATTTGAGCACTGAGCTGTTAAATACATGTTCTTAATTTTCTCGGTTTTGACTAGATTCTCTGTAACTGTTTTAAATGGAGAAAACATGTAGAAGCTTGAATAAGGTTCTTTGGAATTAATAGTATTGTTTGCGTTTTGAAGCATTGACTTTAGTAGACATCTTGAGGGTTGGGATTTTTTTGTATTTTGGGACTTTTTAGTCACTAGACTTAAGGATATTTTTTGTCATGTTACCATGATAAAAAAATTAAAAAATACTTTGCATGAATTTCACAATATAATCTCCTACCAGAATGTAACTTGTTATTTTTGAAGTAAATTAAATCAGTTGTTTGGAAAGTACAGGTTAAGAACACAACACTGTCTTAGGTGCTTGAATGTTTTCTTCCTTTATCTTAATAAGCCTCTAAATAATGCTGCTTGGAATTATCAGTTTTTCATGAAGTATCTTACTGCAAATGTAGAGAGATTATACGATGCTTTTGATAATTTACTGACATATCTTAAGTATTCTGCACCAACCCATGAACTTCTTGCACAGTGTTAGAAGTAGGTGTCACATCTCTGTCAGGAGAGCTTCCTAAAACTAACTCAGCGAAGTGTTAAAGCGAATGTGGTTTTGTTTGTAGAAGTTTATTATTTTAATTAATTATCTTAATTCTCCTAGCCCTTAATAAATGAATAGCCACTGTCTTTGTAGGGGGCTGTCAGATCTGGAAAAATGGACCTAGTGCTAGACATTACTGATTTACCTTAATCATTTCTCTTCAGGTTGACTCTCAGGGTGCACCCTGTATAGTATCATGGAAAATAACAGCAAAGGAGAGTGCAAATGTCTTTTGCAAGCTCACATGGCAAATAATTGTCAAAATTAGGCCTCACAGCTTTTCATTCACCATGCTCTGTTACCAGAATACTGATACTATTTAATCCACTCCCTTGAAGCTTTAATCTTTCACATCATGGAGTGTTTGATAAGCAGCCAGATGTGCAAGACATCATCACCCAGGCCTTGCTGCTGAGGCATGTGCCTGGTGGACCTGTGAATCAGACATTGGAGCAGCCACTGGAGGCCTGGTGGAATACTTGGAGCATCTTCAGCAGTACTAGGCTCCAGCTTACACCTATCTGAACCCAAACTATGTGTGTTCTTGATGAACAAAGTCACAGTTGCTTATTTGAAAAAGTCAGAAGGCCCTAATCATTTTGGAGTTGCCAGTTTGAGAAAATTTACAAGCCTGACTTCGAGAGAATGCCAAAGATTCAGTTAAGGGATCTCAACTTGAGTATCCAGTATGACTAGTGACCTGATCCTGCAAAATCACTAAGGGTGTATTTGCCAGACATCCCAAGGTAGCTTTGTTGAGGACTAGTGACTGATGAGTTTCCCTTATTCTGTCTCTTGCAACCTGTGTCAGGTTAGTAGATGCAGGGTAAGTTTCAGTTAGAATAGCAATGTTTAGTGTGGTTGCCAAACTTGGTAGTTGCATTTTACAGTTGAAATAGAGGTTCAGGTCTGATTGTGATTTGTTGTGTGACAGCTGATTTCTGAACCTTATCTTAACTTCTGTTGCTGTTGTCTGTGGTTGAGAATAGAGTATATTCCATGTATGTGGGAGCCAGAAGAATTAACATTGCATTTCAAAGTTAGATAAATATCTCAAATTGTTCAAGTGCTTTCTACACCTTTGAGAAGCCACGAGTGGTAACACACAAGAAAGATAATAAATACATCCTGTGCTATATTGCATTTCCTAATACTTTCACAGTATAGCTCTAGTACAGCTCTCATTTCATCTATAAATAAGAATCTGTTGGAAATCATTTGACATTGTTGATCAATTTTTGGTTTTGAGGGAATTAAAAGAGACTATCAAAAATTATGTGTCTGTTGCATTTCTAAGAGTTTAAAAGGCTTGATTGATGATTTTTTAAGTTCTTGCAGTGCAGCCCTAAACCAAGTTTTCAATCCACTTACCCAGCATTTTTTTATTTATTTATAGAGCAGTATGTCAGGTTGTACTTTTCTGTGATCTCTGTACTCTAAAGTTTCATTTCACACCCCATTCCTACAGTATATAAAATGTATTAAACTGTTCCTACTCATTTCTTTAAGCAGAATAAATAATGCTCTGAGAACAAAATTAAAAGACTGTTTTAGTTGATTTCACTTCTGTAATTAATTCCTAAAGTTTTCCGTCCATTCGTATGTTTAACCTGTAATATGACAATAGTTTGTGTATGGTGTGGTGTGGTACTTAATGAAAGATTTAAAGGTCTCTTGAGTTTCTGGCATTTGTTATTTTAGATCCTATGAGACCTCAGTGCTCACTAACCTTACATGGGTACTTAAAAGGCGGTTTCTTTTAGTCATACTCTGGTATGACTAAACTACTCAGGGTACTTTATTGGGAGCTGTGGATGGGTCTCAAGTTCTTAGCTGATGCATGATACAGGTTGTTTATGTCTCTGCTGCTGACTTTAGGTTGTGACTCCTGGACAATTGAGGATATGACATGAGATATCTTTTTTGGAAATTTTACTTCTCAGAATAAAAGTAAACTCCCTGAGTAGCTGATATCCTGTAACTTACTGCAACTATTGCATGTACAACTGAGTTGTTTTGTATTCTATTCTCTTGCTGGCTGTGAAGGAAAGGAAAAGGAAAAAGGTTACCTCCATCGTGAAAAAAAATGAACTCTAAAGAGGCTTTTCCTTGTCAGGCTGTGTATTAACAGAAGTGGCATTTTGCAGTACCTTCATCTCAACTCAACCATACCTGAGTTTCAGAGAAGTGAGTAGAAATTTGTACAAGACTGTGCAGATAGTGTCTGAGGCTTTTTGACAGGCTGAGTGACTTACCTCAAAACTACCACTGTGTTTTATTTAAAGTATTTGCTATCAGGACAGGCCATTTACGGTCAATAAAAGTCATTGACATTTAAGGTCAGCTTTTCAGTTATAACTAGTGAATTCTGTGAGCGAGAATGTGCTGACTCTTAAGTTCTGTCTTTATTAGAGAGATTTTGGATGTGTTTAAGGAAAAGTAATTCTGTAGTCATGGAAGATACCTGCTTTCATGATTTTGCTTTCTTTGGTAGGTAAGTAACTGTTGCCCTTCTGTGATAAAACCAGAAATGGAGAGTAAGTAACCTTTGGCACTTAGCATTATGAACTGTATTCCTCCTCCTTCATGAAGGTTAGTTTTCCCATAATCTTTATTAAAATGCTTACACTGATGGGCTTTTCTGAAAAATGGAGGTTAATTTATTTGTAATACAATTGTATAATATCTGTCATTTTAGGTGAGCATGTAATCATCTCACTAAACTATGTACTGTTGTTCCATGATGAATAGTAAAGCCATGAAAGCAGTATTTCCAGCCTGCAGAATTAACTGCTGTGGAAACCTACTCAATTACAGGTTTTGTGATTTGCTGTAAGATATGAAAGAGGTATATAACATTTTTTTGCAATTTCAGCCCCTCCTAATATGCTCTTACTGCTTGGGGTCCAGCCTGTTCTAGTCTTGAGATGTCATAGCCACCAAGAAACCTTGCTGAAACATGGAGTTCACCAAGTTTTGAGAGTGGGGGTGGGACAGGTAAGTGGTGTTTCTTGCTTTATATGACGCTCTTTTGCAATTTAAAAAATATTTACTATTGTTCACACTGGAGGCCACCAGTTCTTTCCCTTTGTATTATTAACTAGTTCTTAAAAAACAAAAACTTGCAAAACTGCGCCATAGAGTGAGCAAACACTGTTTCCTTCTGTTCTCTCCCCCTTTCTCATTGGCATGTTCTTTTTGCCAGCAAGATCTTGCAGTGTTTTTATCTTCCAGAATACACAATGTTGTTAGGATTACTTTTGGGTATGTGTGTTTAGACTTCGGTGTCTTTTATTTTCAGGAAAGTGAAAAGGGGAAAATTGGACATGTGTTAAAATAATTTTTCTGCGTGGTAGAGTACTGATCACATAGTATTACTGTACTGGTAAATCATTTTTTTTAAATACAGAAATTGTATTACTGATAGTCCTTTACAAGAACTAGAAATTTATAGGTATTTAGGTACATCTGTGTATTTTATGGCGTTTGTGTGTAACAATAGCCAGATTTTAATTTTGAAAGTAGTTTTGCAGATAGTTGCTTATTCTTAACAGGATAACAGAGTCCCATGGATTGAAATGTAATTATCTGTAGTCGTTTTAGAGGAAGAGTTGTGTCAATGCATGTTGGTTCTTTTGCTCAAATCCAGTCTGCTATTTTATAGTAGTTGACTCAGAAAGAACTGGAGATTTACTTCCAGCAATACACCTTGCAATGAAGTGTAAAAGGATGCCACTTCCTGGGGGACATGACTTGGTGAAGGATGTTTGCAGGTGGTGCATGCTCAGGATTTCTGGGACTGACTTCTTCACTGTAGAAAATGAATTTTCCATGTGTACAGAAACTACAGAAGTGATGAGGTGGACCCCACTTCTGTGTCAGCATGTTGGTTGAAGTGGAAGTAGCATGATGAAGGCATGTGTGGGAAGGCAGTCTGATATAAAGGAGATTTTAAACTAAGAAGTCTTCTGGTGTGGTAGCAGAAGGGAATGTATGTTTGAAGCTGTGATTACCTGTTTGCGGGGAATATATTATGAAAATTTTACTTTATGGACTAAAATACTGTCCCCACCCAAAGTAATTATGGAGGTAGAAAATACGATGGAAAGTATGCTCTCTTCCCAGCTTAGGTGTTGTTGAGTTTCTTGGCTGGTTTTTTTTTTAGAAAGGGATGTTTTTTGTCGTTTATCTGTAATCACAGGCACACAGTATCTGATAACTAAAAGTTAATTATATTTAAGAGAGGCCTGGATTTGAAAACTCCTTTTTTAAGTGCCTTTTAGGAGGAGGAGGGCTGCTTTGAAAGCTGAATCACAAATGTAAGCAGTGTCTTTTTTTGCTACCCTATTTTATCTGTGGGTTTTCTTGTTTTTAAAGTCATAAATGATTGAGTGAGTAGTTGGCCTGTTTGTCTTCATGAGCTTTGAAATGTATTAAATCGTAGAGGCATCTGCTTAGATCTTGCAAAAGCATAAATGAATATACTTAGTGTCTGGTAAACATATAGTTTAAGTATTGTATTTTTAATAATTTCTGTGCATAGGAAAAATAGCTAGGTTGTACAATTGCCTCATAAACTATCATTTGCAGTTTTGTTTTTTTGGAAGACAGTTGTGATCATCACAGATTCTAAGATACATCTAAATGTTGTTTTGATATTTATCTGCATGAAGAGGCCAGATACTGCAAAGAATTGCATGTTTACACTGTGTTCACAGACACATTTTGGGTGATTTCTGCAAGTTGAGGATAAAACCCCACATTTAAATTGTGTAATTCTAGCATTCAGTGTTGATGGTTTGTGGCTTCTGAAATATATGAACTCTGCTCTCAGACTGTGCATTTCCATCGATTCTGGTAGTGTTGTTCAGGAATGTATCTTCAGATATGCTGCCCTTGTCAGTAATTTTACAGCTTGAGAGAGAGAATCTTGTATTTAGAATATTCATTGCAATTACAATTTTTCTGTAAATGTGAGAAGATTGGGGGTTTTTCCATGAATAGCAACCTGTCTTCTTCTCATTAAGTATCTGGAATGAGATAAATGCTAAATGTTTTTCAGGGCTAAGCCATAGTTGTGAAGCTAGTAATAAGTTTTTTTTTATTTTCTTGGAATAACTGTCATTTACTGCATATTATCCATGTAAGGGTAGGATGTTTTGAATCACTCAGATCCATCTTCATTTGTCTCATTTAAAATAGATCACAGTTGTTCTGAATCCTAGAGCTTTCAGATAACCTTATTAATTTAAAAGTACAATGTATTTAATGGGTTTCGGGAGAGGACATGGTATAAGGAATGCTTCAATATTGTATGTAATGCAGAAGTGTAAAATACTGTATTGCAGTTTATATCTGGAATGCTGAAAAGCATTACATACCAAACTTCTGCAAATTCTTCCTGAAACATTGAAGTCTTTATCACTTAGTGTTGAAGTTCCCTCTACAAGGCCCAAGCCCAGTACCAGGGTGAATGAGTTGCCCTCTGCTGCAGACAATCACGTGTTGAACTGTCAGGGATGTGGCAGGATTTGGTCAGAGGGCTGAGCTGGGGTCCTGCCCAGTGAGCTCCTGCCTGTCCTGCTCTGCTGTGAAGTGTGCGAGGTGCAGCTTCCCCGGCCACCTCTGTCTCTGTAACTGCAGTGGGTCATAAATGAGACACACGTATTTCCACAGGTCTCCTCCACTCCTTCCACTTAAAAACCCCAGTCTGATCCTTTGGTAATATGCAGAAACACACTAATCATGGCTCTTACATATGTAAATGCTGAAGTTGATGCTTTTTCCCAGTGATTATTTCTGCCCTTACTCTCAGGTATTATGGAAGAGGGGGAAAGTTGATTTCAGTGTGAGAATGGAAATAGGAGTTATGCTTTCCAGTTGGGGATAACCATGTACTTTCTCCATAGTTTTCATAGATAAGATTAGTTTAGCATGTTGATCAAACTAGCAAAATAAGAAATGAAAGCAAACTGCATAGCCTTTTCCTAAGTGCACTGCTAATCATGGAGAACAACCTGCATGTTCTTCAAAAACGTGGGGTTTCTTTGATTGTTTTGTTTTTGTGTTTGGGTTTTTTTTAATTTCAGTAAATAAGTTGGTCAATATCTCTGCTGTGGGCTAGTTACATTACTTGTGATGTCTAATGTTAAATATTAGAAAAGTTACAAAGCCATATAACAGCTGAATAGCAGATAGTCAAACATCCTTGTATTCTCTCATCAAAGCTTAAGTTGTGTTTCTTGAAATCAAAGACCTTAATAGTTGTTTAGAACATGTTTGACTGTTGATATCTGAAAGTCAAACTTTACATCTCCTGTGCTTAATCCTCCAGAGTGAATTTTGATATACTTAAAGTGAGACCTCTCCTGTCTCTGTTTTGATTTTGAAGCAGTCACAGAAATAGCACCTGAAATTGTGTCTGGAAATCATTCTTTTTCATTGTCACTAGACTTCTGAGCCAGGTTGCAGGAGCACAGCACAGCATTAGACGAGAGTAAACATGTGGCATATTCTAAATATAGGGTTTACCTGGTAGTGCAGTGAAATGCCTTGTAGGGCAGTAGCTCATGCCAACCTATTTTGGGTTTATCTGTGTTGTGCAGTGCCACGTGGAGATCCTGGATTGCATTGTGGCAGTGTTATAGCAGTGTTAGCATGGTGTGCTGTCAGAACTGTGGTACTTATTTTCTCAGCAAGGCTGCAGCATGGGCCTGGATGAGGCACCGAGGTAATTCACAACATAAGAAAGTTTGTGTGGATGTATCTGAGGTGCTTTCATGGTTTTGCTTTACTTAGTGCAAACATAAGCAAAGCCATTTTGGTTTCTGGCACTGTGGTTTTGGGATGGAGTGATATTGCACATGGTGTTACTTGACTTCACAAGAAACAATACTGGCAGATTGCTCAAAAAAATCTCTTAGTATCTGATGGACAGGTATCTTTCTCAAGCAAGTGCTGTCTTAATTCTGTATGATACTGGGGAAAGGATGGGGGGAAGGTTTATTGTTTTAATAGTCTCCTACTTCTTAGCAGTGTAGAGGTTATGGAAAGCTAAGTATTGCTGCTTCTTTCAATTTAAATACACATTTCTAATGTGTTTGCTGCTCTTTGTAGTTTTGCTCAGGTACAGTAGTGTGAAAATAATGGAATGGTGTTTTATTGCTGCCATATAGGGTTAGGTTAGCCAGAATGCCCAGTAAATGCTCTATGTAGTAGGAACAGTTGTTTTGATTTAGTTTCTAGAATTCACCCTTTTCACAACATTGTGGAGGAAAGAATCTCACCTCATTCCTGCTGTTAGGCAGCCCCCCCTTTCATTGCTTTTGTTTTGCTGCAGAGATCTCATAATATTCCGAAGATACACATAAATATGTGTGTAGGGCTGTGTAGGAGATGATGTTTATAAATGTGTGTAAACAGTTGAAGCAAGGATAGGGTGGTTTAGGGCAACGGGCATGTGACAAGGGGGAGGGAAGTCAAGAAGTCAGAGACAAAATGATGAGAGTTGCAGTAGAAAATAGAAAAAGGAGAACCAAAGGCAACACAACGTACGTTGTAACTGAGAATGAATTGTTGTGGGGTGGAGTGGTGCTGAACATGATTGAAGCTGAAAACCAAGATTCGTATTAATTTGTTTGAAAATTGAATTAGAAAGTTGATAACTGGTATGATTAACTACAGTATGCAAACATATGTTCTAATTCCAGGAGGCATGGTTTAGAACTTTGTTATACTTGGATGCCTTTTGATATTTTCAAATAAACAAATGGTATTGTTTTGCCTTTGTAGGAAGATGAAAAATTTTTGACAGACTTGTTTGCACAACTAACAGATGAAGCCACAGACGAGGAGAAAAGACAGGAGTTGGTAAGAAATCTGTAAAATATACATGAAAGTGACAGTTACCACAAAGTGACACGTGTATCTTTTTTTTAATTACTGACTAGTATATTCCTGGTTTTCAGGTAAATTTTCTGAAAGAGTTTTGTGCATTCTCACAAACACTGCAACCTCAAAACAGAGATGCTTTTTTCAAAACCTTGTCAAATATGGGCATACTGCCTGCACTAGAAGTCATATTGGTAAGTCATTTCATTTCTCTTTGTCTTAACAATTTTGTTTATCTCCGGAGAGGTTTTTATAAAAGTGACTTCAGCACAAACTTCGGCAAGTGGTTTTCTGAAGTGTTTGCTTCATTTCTCTTATCTTAGCTTGAGATTCAGAATGCTTAAAATACTTCTGTAAAAGAGTTTGAAAGCAGTTACAGTATGACATTGCAGAGTGTCCTGGCATTATTCTGGTTTTGTTTTCTCATTCGCTTTCCTATCTTTACCTTGCTTTTTGGTGCACAAGTAAGTAAGAAAATAGAAGGGCAGGGAAACCATAAAATTTATTTTGCCCAACAGTTGTCAAATGTACAGAGAAGCAGTGAGAATCAGTTTCAGAATATGGTTTTAGCAATATCTAGGTATGACTTGTGAGTAGTAATTAAAGCTGTATGTTTTCTGGTTCCATTTAAGCCTTTCAAGGAGACAGAAATGATTTTATTTGACTGTTCCAGGGTATGGATGATGCACAAGTACGAAGTGCAGCCACTGATATATTCTCATATTTGGTTGAATACAACCCATCCATGGTACGAGAGTTTGTCATGCAGGAAGCGCAGCAGAATGATGATGTAAGTATGCAGTCCCCAGAAATGTGTGTATTGTTTTTTGAAATTACTGTTTTATGTTTAGGGCTCTATGAATGACATGAGCCTTAGTATCAAAGAAGTATAGAATATACTCAGGATGGTAACAGGACACTGAACTGCCATGTTTTTAAAAGTTCTGTTAGTCAGGTGAGATGAGTGTGCACCTGTTCACAGATAACTTGTTGCATTATATGTAAAGTAAAACAGGTTAGCATAAACCACCATTTTGGTTAACTTCAGCTGTCGCATAAGCAAAACAAAATGGTTTTGAACAATGTCCTCCTTAAAATGCAAAATAAACATTTCAGTCTTGATGTTGGCATGTACATGTTTTTTTATTTTACTTGTAAGAAACCTGTGTTAAGTTTATTATTACACACATTTAAAGTGGAATTATGGTCATAAGTGTTTAAGAACACTTTTTGACAGAGATTTCCCAAAGATCCTCTGTAACTGATGAATACAAAATGTTAGCACATAACCGGTGGCAATAAAGGTACTTCACAGTGGTATCTGGTAGAGTAAAAACATTGTGCTGCCTTTTCCATAGAGAAGATGATTAATGTCTTGTATCTGCTAAAAACCTACCAGAGAACAGGAAGCTGCTGGTGCTGCTGCTCCTGAAAGAAAAAGGAGCAGCTAGGACAGTGAATATTGCTAGTGGTTCCAGCACTTGTGTCTGATGAAGAGTAGTAACCAAGCAACTTCAGTTTAGGGATTCCTAAATGCAAATATTATTTTCTGCTTTCATGTGTTATTCTTGTTTTCTGCAAGTATGTGTTGGTGTTATTTTTAGGAGAAAAGAATCTCATGAAGTTCAATAGCATTGTAAAATTCACTATTGTATGTTTGTGGAAATAAATCTTTTGGTATGTATTTTAAAGGGGGATACAAATTAAAACTGTTTTTTTCCTTGTTAGGATATATTGCTCATTAACCTCATTATAGAACACATGATTTGTGACACAGATCCAGAGCTTGGAGGGGCAGTGCTACTTATGGGTTTGCTTCGTACTTTAGTTGATCCAGAAAATATGCTTGCCACTGCCAATGTAAGTAAATACCTTCAAATGAAATTACACTTGGGTTCTTTTAGAGTATTTGATATGTGTTACATATCATATGTTTTTTTTTCGTTCTTTAGAAAACAGAAAAGACAGAGTTCTTGGGTTTCTTCTACAAACATTGTATGCATGTTCTGACAGCCCCTTTATTGGCCAATACTACAGAGGACAAGCCTAGCAAAGGTAATGAATACCTGTCAAAGGACATTTTCTGTCTTACAGAGAGTCTTGAGACTATGAAACGTAGTTCAAAGTAAAATGCTGATTCATAATTTAGTAATTTGAATAATGCATAAGCGTAAAATTCAACAGACACCTGAGTGAAGAAGTGAACGACATTTGCTGCAAATTTGGCTTCCGCAAAAGTTAAAATGCTTGTATAATTTTTAGGAACTTATGGGGCAGTTCAGTGACACAGACTTGTAAACATGCATAATGTTTTTTAAGGTCAGGGATTACTAGAGATGTTGCAACATTTCCCCTGAGAAGTTGTGCTGAATTTGGGGGTATTGTTTCTACATCGGACTAAGAAAACAAAGATCAGTGATGAAGTAACTGTTCATGCTGGCTACTAGCAGTAGTTCTTATTAAAAGAGCCTGAGATTTTTCTTGCCATAGTACTTTTGTTAAAAGGCATCATAGATGACATTTTTGGTTCAAACCTAGTGAAGACACTGCATATAGGGTGATACTTTATGATATAGATGTGTGGACATCATAATGAGGATTGGTTAAATAAGCCCAACTGCTTGTGTTAGTGTTGAGTTCTGTACTCTCAACCTTCAAACACCAATTTACAAAAAATGTAATTGTTTCTATGTTTTAGAAGTGTTCCCTGCCATATCTGTGTTTTTAGAAAATACTCAATCCATAAAAAGCTTGTCCAGTTGCTGTTTTAAAGACTAAACATATGCTGCAGCATGTTCTGGAAACTGTTATGGGTATATACAAGAACTTGGAAATGTTTACCAGACTGCAGCTGGATATTTGAAGTGAGTTTCTGAAGGCAGTATTCCAGATATGTTTAATTATTTTGGTTTTGTTTTTATTCCAGATGATTTTCAGACAGCCCAGCTCTTGGCATTAATACTGGAATTGCTAACTTTCTGTGTAGAACATCATACCTACCACATAAAGAACTACATCATTAACAAAGATATCCTGCGAAGGGTACTCGTGCTCATGGCCTCAAAGCACGCTTTCTTGGCATTGTGTAAGTTTGAAAGCTAAGGGATAAACTAGTTTTTTGTGAATGTGAAGTGTTACGTATTTTTGTGCTGCTGGAAGACAAGTGTTCCTAGGTCATGACAATTTGTGACTGAATACAGAAATCCTGCTCTTCCAGTTTGTGTTTCTCATACCAGTTTATAGATATGTCAGCTAGTATTTTGTGGTATAGATACCTTTTTCCCTAAAAATAAGAAGGATTTTCCTTCATCTCAGGGGAGAGGTGAATTGAATAGGTGGTGTTTCAGTATTGAATATACTACAAGAAATGTTGTAAGTTATGATATTTTTTGTGGTAGACATTATCAGAGGTACTTCAATTAGATTAGTACCTGACTGCATTACACTGCACAGAAGTTCAGTGTGCTGCTCTTCAAATAGTAATAGTATCTTCTGCTAGTTTCCTGACCATGTTCAGCTCAGTAATGGAAAAGCACTGTGACTTAATTGTGAAGGCAAATAAGAGATTTTTCCGTAATTCTGTTATGCACGTAGAGTTAAACAAAGCCTTAAGTTGACAGAGCAGTACCATACAATAAGAAGTTCCTTTTAAATTTGTAACCGAATAACCTGAGTTTGATTTTAGAACCCTTTAATAATTTTTTTTTCCTGTACACCTAGTTAGTAAGCAAAATGTGCTGTCTTTTAGTGAGATGATATTGTACTTTCTCTTTATGCATGGGTATTCTCTCACTTGTATATGCTCTGGATTTTCAGAAAGAGCTTTACACTGGTTGTAAATTAAGCATTTGCTTGTGTGAAGAAAATTGACATTTACCAATTTTAAAATGAGATAATTTATATCCTAATCAAATAGAATTAATGAAATCTTATCAAATTTATATTTCAATAATAGGAATGATAAGCACATTTTTCTGTTCTTTACTGAGAAAATACTATACCATTACCATGAGTAATTTAAAAATCAAAAATAGACCTTTATATTAGTAGTAATATAGATAAGCAATACTGTATTATTTCTTCAGTGAACAGAGGTGATTTCATTTGAACAATTGTGATGGCGGATTTCTTTATGCTAAAACAGATAAGTAATCTTCAGCAATGTAGCCAAGACTATTGGAGAAGGAGAGAACAGCTGAATCTATTACCTGGATAAGAACTGAGGTTGTAAATTGCCCTAAATAGTGCTGAGTAATTTCTACATTTTTTTCTTTTAAATTTAAAAATTGTTTTGAAAACACTTCTGTTTCAGGTGCCCTTCGTTTCAAGAGAAAGATAATTGGGCTAAAGGATGAATTCTACAACCGTTACATAATGAAAAGTTTTTTGTTTGAACCTGTGGTCAAAGCATTTCTAAATAATGGTTCCCGTTATAATCTGATGAACTCTGCCATAATAGAGATGTTCGAATTTATCAGAGTGGTGAGTGCTGTTACAGGCTGAAGATAATTACTGTATTGTTTAGTCTTGTAATTCAAGATGACTTTTCTTTTTGCTTTTGCCCAAAATTATGCTATTATAATGGAACCATGTAATACTGTGTTTATATCACTGTTACATATTTGGACATGTTCTTTCCTACATTCAAACAGTACCATTACTTGAAAATTAAATTCACTCGGTAGTGTACTCACAGCACCCAGATTTGCAAAGGCAGCACTAATTAAGTTTCATCATGCAGATTGGATGGGCTTGTTATGGCCAGAATGTAATTTGAAACCTCTGCCACAAACCCATCAAGTTTAGCTATGCTCTGTAATATCAATTCAATGGAATATGGAAATATACAGAAGAGATACCAGTCTCTTTTGCTTGTATTAATGGAGTGCTACCAAGTTCCTTCCATGGGGAGTCTCTTAAATATTCATGCCACTTTGGCTGTCTGCACAGTACTGTTTCCTCCCTGTTGTTTGTGTCTAGGTTCTGACAAGATGCTGTACAGACTGTAAATGGGGTCAGTGGGGCCAAGCTAGGGTGCAGACAGTTGTGGAGGAGTAAGTCATCAGCCTTGTCACCTCTTGAAATCTTTTGTGCTTATCACCTCTTTCCTCTTTGAGTTGGGACTCAGCGTAATTCAAGACTGAGATGACATGCTTGTCATGGAAGAGTTGATTGAAAACTGGTTTTGAAGCTATGAAAAAAGTTAATCCATATGGGTGACCCTGACTTGTAGTGTATTGGGTTTGTGTGGCAAGGTTTTTGGTGGGCAACAGGTAAAGGGTGGCTTCTGTAGAAACTGCTAGAAGCTTCCCCTGGGTTCCATAGAGCCAGTGCCAGCTGGCTCCAAGGCACATGTGCCACTGGCCAAGGTTGGAGCAGAATACCTGCAGCCCTTGGTGAAGACCATGGGGAGGCAGGCTGTCCCCTTGCAGTCCATGGAGGACCCCACACTGGAGCAGGTGGATGCCCAAAGGAGGCTGTGACCCCATGGGAAACCTGCGCCGGAGCAGGTTCTTCACAGAACCTGTGGCCCCATGGAGAGAGGAGTAGGCTACCCCATGCTGGAGTAGGTTTGCTGGCAGGAATTGTGACCCCAGTTTGCTGGGAGCCTGTTCCTGAAGGGCTGCATGCTGTGGAAGGGTCCCACACTGGAGCAGTCAGTGAAGAACTCTAGCCTGTGGGAAGGACTGCCTCCTGTGGGAGAGAGAAGGAGTATGAGGAGTCCTCCCACTGAAAAATTTGAGGCCAGGAAGAAGGGAGGGGTGGGGAAAGAAGTTTTTAAAATTTGGGTTTATTTTGCACTGTTCCACTAATTTGATTGGCAGTAAATTCAGATAATTTCCCTAAATTGAGTCTGTCTTGCCCATGACAGTGATTGATGATCTTTCCCTGTCCTTATCTCAAACCATGAGCCTTTGGTTATATTTTCTCTCCCCTGCCCAGCTGAAGAGGGGAGTGATAGAGTGGCTTTGGTGGGCACCTGGTGTCCAGCCAGGGTCAGATCACCAGGTGTGGTCTTTCAGCACTCCATGAGATTAGGGGCTGATTTTACAGATCATGCTATGGGGAAATAAATACTTGTTTTTCTTTTCCTCCTTTGCACACAGATACCAGGGTTGCATTTCCAAACTACTTCTTGGTACCTGTCAATGATTTTTGTCATTTTTTTTCATCCAGGTTTGTTTTTAAAGACAGGAAATTTTTTAAAAGTGTGCTTATGTTGTTACTAGTGTATTACCATTCACAAGAGATGACTTTTAAGCACATTACCAGAAAGGAAAATAATGAGTGTATTAATATTTATGTTGCTTTGCTTGTCCTTATTAGATGGTAATTCAGTGTTTATTCTGTAGTGCATTCCAAGGGCTGTGCAGCATTAAGAAAGCCAAAAAATGTACAGGAGCACTTTTCCTGCTGCAGTGTGCAGACCTGTGCTAGTCTCAGCTACCTAGAGTGGCTTCGTGCAGTCACAAAGCTAAACTGAAATACCAGAAGAGTTGGGAAGCTTTTGTAAAGGACCTTGACTGGCACTGTATGGCCACAAAACAAAAAAAATTGATATTAGTATCTGATGGAAAATATCTTTCTTGTTTCTAAACAAATGCATAGAATAATTATTTTTATGTAAGTAATTCATTTGCAGCAAGGAAAGAAACAATATGAATGCTAAACCTGTATCTTGTAAACATGTTTTTCAATTCAACAGGCATCAGTTAATATATTAAGATAAAAACAAGCTACAATGGGAAAGGCATTTTAGAATTGAGTTTGGTATGATTTTTTTTATCAAGGTTAGGTTCTGTCATGTATTTTGAAGGAGATACTACTAGAAAATGGATGCTGTTTTGCTAATTGAATATTTGACTCTAGATTTTTAAACACACTTGTATGCATAATATTAATTTTTGCATAAGCTAATTAATACAGTGCTTCATATGGCATATTTAAAAATAATTTCTCCTTTCAGTTACTTTTTATGTTGTATTAAACAAGTTCATTTGAATGAATGAAAGTCTTTGACTTTGAAAGATTTGAATGAAAGTAAGTCTCACTTTATGTTTGTTCATTCCTATAGGAAGATATAAAATCATTAACAGCTCATGTAATTGAAAATTACTGGAAGGCACTGGAAGATGTAGATTATGTACAGACATTCAAAGGACTGAAGCTACGATTTGAGCAACAAAGGGAAAGACAAGATAATCCAAAACTTGACAGGTAAAATGCACTAAATGTTCTTAATAGTATATTAATGCTTTAATTCCCTTTTCACATTATTGGTGTGTTGTTCTCTGATAGTGGGAAATGTAAATAATTTAGACTCCTGCTTGCATCTTAAGCACTGTCAAGTTTACTTTATTGAGAGTGTGATTTTCAAATGTGTTGCTGCAGACTTTTGATCAACTTTCAGCTAATGGTAGTTGCTGGACTCCCAGTCATAGTACTAATTTGTCATATCCTAAACTTATGTACACTATTTTAATGAGGCTGGAAGCCTGCCAAGTATCTGAAGTTCATTTGTTTAAGTAACAGATTTCCACTGCTGATTTAAACAATTGTTCATTTGTGAGTTATCATTCTGTGGATTTTTTCTTTTAAAAATTCACACATCAGATTTCCTTTATTTGAGTTAGTTGTGGGAGTAGATATTTAGGTAAGCTCTACCAAAATGCCTGAGAAATGGAATATGCAGAGAAATTTTCAGAGAATGCTTTTTTGTCATTCTTTGTTTTTGATTCCACCAGCAAATGTATCTGATGTAATCACTCCTTCTGTTTGCCAGAGCAAATGTTCCCTTCCTTTGTACACAGTTACCCCAGATTAAAAGGATGGGATGTATAAAAATAGGAAGCTTAGGCCTTTTTACTCCATTTATAGACTGCTTGTTTGAATAGATGAGTTACTCTTAAGAATTGCTAGCAAGACCTGTTCTTGTTCTGCTGTTTTGAATTAGCTTGAAAACACATTTAAAAATTAATTCTAATTAGTCCTACAAGGACATCTTGAAATTTCAGACTTGTATTTCCTGCCAAAAGATTTCTTAGCCAATATTTAAATTTGAGGCTCATACAATTAAAATGAGAGTATGAGTGTAGATTTATTTTAAAACATTGAAGCACTTCCAAGAGCATGTCCAGGATCTGCAGTTTTGAGTACTGATGTTTTATAGGTGAGATTTTATTATATTGGCTTGTGTCAGCTAAGCCTATCACTTAAACAGCTGTGAAATTCCAGCCTATGATTCTTACTTACATTAATGCATGTGTTGGAAAGAACACCCAGCTGCTTTCTTCAGTAATTTCCATCCTGTATAGCAAGTAAACCATGAGTATTTTCTCAGCGTAAGTTGAGCTAAGTGGTTGTGTATAGTTGCGCTGCGTGAGAAAATAGGGCTTCAAGAGCCTCAACCAACCCAGTTTTCACCTTCCTATGTCTTGTAGAGTGGCTGCACAAGTGCTGTCACGGTCCATGTAATTTCCTAAGTGAAAACCCAGAAATAATAAAATGCAAAAATAACAAGGAATTGTTTACATATTTTAGCAAAGAACAGTTGAGCAAGGAAGGAGACCAACATTTTGTTGACATGGGCCGCAAAAGTACTCAGAAGAGTTCCACTTAAGTCATAGTGTTATGCCATTAGCAGAACATGAGCTTAAATGCAATGTAATATGATGCAGTATGTATAGATCCAGATGATAATGCTGGCAAGCAACTTGCATTTAGCATTCTTACTCAATACCTTGTAATTTCCTAATTTTTCCCCTTTTGGCTTTTTCCTGCAGTCTCTGTAATGTGAGACCTTTTCTCAAAACAGAATGTCAGGTTGTATTATTAACGTTTTGATCTCAGTAACAGAGATTTTATGAAAAGCATTAAATTTCAGCCAGTAAATTGTGAAGTGCTTCATCAAGGATTTCATGCTTCTGTTGGAAATTGACTGTTAACATCTAGCAATGAAAAGAGTGGTTTGAACCTCTCTTCCACTTTGCCTCTCCCATTCTTCAAGGGGCACATCCCTGTCCCTCTGCTCCAAGGCCATGTGAGAAAAGACAAAAGGAAGGTGGAACTGAGATAAATCAACACTAATAATAGATGAAATGGGGAAGGAGAAGTAGCACTTGTCATTCAAGGATCTGAAGAATGGAAAATACTGATGGTGACCCAAAGTTTTAACAAGTAGATGTGGCAGAGAGAGATAGCTGTCTTTTTAATGTATTTGTTTAAAACTGGAGTCATATTTAAGTGAGATTTTGTTTTGGTTTTTTTTAACTTGTTAGACCTTGAATATTGACAGGTTACGAAGTATTTTCAGAGAAGTTGTCTGTAATTTCTAAACTCTTTGGTTTACAACTTTTTATTTACCAGTGAAAACAGGCAAACCAAGCCTGAATGCAACACTTCAGTGAGATTTATCAAAACAACTTTTAATAGTGCTGTTTATAAGCTACAGAATATTGTACAGATAGTCAGGATGTGCAATTAGCAGAGGTGTACTTTATTTGATTCTTTATACAGGAGAGTTTTTAATGATATTTGCATTGAAAATGCAAAGGTTCACATTACAGGATTAATTGCTGGTGTTTTTATTGCTCTACAATGTGTATGCCTGTATGCTGTCACTCCAACTGTGGAGTAAATATGAGTTTATTTTTTAATCTAAACTTCTAAAATTACTATTCTGCAGCATGCGGTCCATTTTGAGAAACCACAGATACAGAAGGGATGCGAGAACCCTGGAGGATGAGGAGGAAATGTGGTTTAATACTGATGAGGATGATATGGAAGATGGAGAGGCAGTGGTGCCCCCTTCTGACAAACCTAAAAATGATGAGGATATTATGGACCCTATCAGTAAATTCATGGAACGAAAAAAATGTAAGTGATGAGAAAATGAATGCCATAACTTGTATTATGTAGTTCTACTGCAATAAAGGATTTGCATGTATTTATTCTGAAGTCTGTAGATTCCAAAATTGTGACATCAAGGTGGTGGACCCATTCCTTTCAAACAGTTTTGTTGTCTTTAAAAGCAGAGTGATACAAAATGTTGCTGATTTCTTAAGGCGTTTTAATGAAAATCTTAGCTGACATTCAAATTTTCCTGTGTTATATTCAGGTTTGTAATTCAAAGTTTTCTACATAATGTTCAGGTTATATCATTCGTAGAACAAAAGTGTTCATTCCTGGCTAATGACAACAGCTAGTAGGTTGTACAGTAGTATAGGAAAAAAGTCTTTGATGACACACTTAACTGAGTTGTACATAAGCCTTTTCCCACACAGTAAAGTGATTTGTAATTAAATGTTTCAGTCAATAATATTGCTTTACTTTTGCTTTATTTTTATCCAGTGAAAGAGAGTGAAGAAAAGGAAGTTCTTCTGAAAACTAACCTTTCAGGTCGTCAGAGCCCAAGTTTTAAGCTTTCTTTTTCCAGTGGTACAAAATCTAATCTTACCAGCCAGTCATCTGCAAGTAATCTGCCTGGATCCCCTGGGTCTCCTGGGTCTCCAGGGTCCCCTGGCTCCCCAGGATCAGTTTCTAAAAGCACATCTCAAATGGCAGCTATTACAACTAAGGTAACTTTGAATGGTCGTAGGTTGGCTTCATTGGTACAAAGTAGAAATTTGCTTTAGCATCCCTTTCAGGTTTGTGTGAATCCTGACATGTTAAGCAGTAATGGACTGTCTTGTTTGGCCTTCAGCATTTTAAACAAGATACGCCATATATAGAAGAAATAAAAGATCTTTTAATGCCAAAACTCCTCAGGTAGGAAGAATACCAATAGTTGCTCTTAGCAGTGATATTTGCTGTGAAATACAGACACTTTACTTTTGTTAATTGCACAAGGATATCTGGCAAGTAAAAATACAGAAGTATTTTGGAAACATTGCCAAATTTTGCTAGATTCCACAATGTCCTGCCACACACATTCAGGATTTCTACTATCACCATTTTTAATATTGTTCAGAATTACATAACTGGAATATGTGAGAGAAATAAATTGTATTGGGGGTGGTTGCTGTAGGCCAGAACAATTTTTAATATCCTAGTGTGACTTTTTTACCTTTCAGACTAACATATGATTTTGGTTGGAACATACTGAAGTAGAAGAAGAAAGCCCTTTAAAAGAGTATTATAACTTGCAGTGAATATTCAGTACTAGCATTTCAAAATACATTTTAGGACACTGTTGGATTTTATCAGATGTTTGGCTAAAACTATTTAAACCGACCCAGGAAAATAGAGTGAGTGGTGTTTTCCCAGCACAGGGGCCAGATACAGGGTAGTTCAGATAATGAGAATTTATTTTCATCACAAGTGTTTCCATTTATGAAAGGACAGGTACGTATGTCAGTTGTCACATAGCCTGGAATAACTGATTCATTCTTGTTTTTTAATGCCACCATTCTGCTTATTCACCTAACTTCTAGTGAAGGTAAATGGGGCTTAGGTTTTCTTTTCTTCTAGTCAAATGTGTCTTAAGAGTTTGTATTTGGATTGCCTTCTGTTGAAAACACCTGAATGAGAAGCATTTGGCTGATAGAAGAACTAAAGGACACTTCCTCTAAATCCCACTGTGGAGGAAACTCCTTGTGTAACCCAAGATTTAGTCCTTTTTAAAAGGGATGGAATTGGCTTGGAAATTAATTCAGCCTATTAGAGGCTTGTTCTCTCCCATACAGTGTAATTCCTTGAGTCTGAAATGGAGTCTTTACATATGGAACATATTGCGTACAGTATTGGCTCCAAAAATTCAAGTATGGTGGCAAAATTAAAATGTTCGGGTTACACTGAGTGTGCACTGCACTGAAAAACCACTTGTGGAATCGGACATAAGGGACCTTCTTTCAGAGTAAAATGTGCCACAGTTACAAACTAGAAACAGTGTTAAAATTGAGGTTTTCATTAATTATCTGATCCTGCTGTTTTAGGGGTTGTATAGTCAGTGTTGTGTTGTATGTGACTGTACAGAATGTGTGTAATTGTTTTTCAAGTCGTGTTTTGGTAGACAGTTGACTGATATTTTCTGGTTTGTATGTCCATCACTAGGCACCTGAATAAGTAACAGCACCTTTGAGTAAAGTATCAGTAACTGCCATTGTAGTCAAATGCTGATTAAGCTTCTGAAATTGCACCATAGTGTAGTTAGAGGAAGTTTCAGAAGTTCATGCTGCTGCTTCATGTGTCTGGAGTTGCCTAATCTTAAAATTTGTGGTTATTTGCAATACAAGAAGGGTTTTAATGTTACTAGATATATTTTCATTTTCAGCTGACAAAATTTTTACACTTTGCAACCTGTACATCTCATTCAAATACCTTATTCGAAAAAATTCTTTAAGTTACTACACATTTAAACTAACTTTCGTGAGGACAAACTGTATTCTAGAAGTGTCATAATTCAGAAATTCAAATTGAAGGACATTCTGTATTTGTTCTGAAGTGCTTCCAGATGCTTACTGCAGTCTGCTGTGCTCAGTAAAAATGAAATTTATATCTTCACAGATGGAGCTGCAGTGACACTTAGCAAAACTAAGTAGAATTTTGGCTTTACTTAAATTTTAACTGGAAATATTTCCAGTCGGATAGGTAAAACTCCATTTTAAACATTTTTCAGATAATGTAATTTTCATACATTCATACTGAGGAATTTATTTTTGTTCTGCATTGTTTTATTCAAAACCTCCTGAACCTTATGGCAATATTCTGTGCAAACATCATGTTACAATAGAGGTGAAGTGTTGATGTGCCAACATTGCCTTAATTATAGTAATTGTTTCTGTCTTTGTAGGGAGGCCTCGTTGGGCTTGTAGATTATCCTGATGATGATGAAGAGGATGATGAAGATGAAGATAAAGAGGAAACTTTACCTTTGTCAAAGAAAGCAAAGCTTGAGTCATCATAATGGCAACTGCTGAAGAACATTACCAGTTGGGGAAGGATATTTTTTCCAAAAACAAAAAGAACCCACAGCAAAGCAGCAATCTTTTGTGAATTACTGTGTGTGACACAGATCGACCTATACAAATGGATTTCTGCCAATCAAGTGCCAATTCAAAGGAGCAGAAGAAGGAGAAATACTTCGTTTAGGGGAAAGACTTACACCTTTGAGCTCTCCAGCTTGGACCACGTTGCCCTTTTCTCAGGGAAGGAAATGGAAAACAAAACAAAACAAAAACAAACAAAAAAAAAAGCCAACAGGGCAGGAGTTTTGTTAGTGGAACTCTGGATTGGCTGGTCAGTTGCTACAATCAGAATATGCTTTCTTGGACCATGTATGAGACTTCAGAAGAAAAGGCGGGTTTTGCCATAACTCTTCACTAGTTAAGAATGCCAGCAGTTTCTTTGTACAAAAGAGACCTGCCTTTGAAATCGTACATTCTGAACATTTTACTCAAGCTACAACAGGTTTTAAAAACCTCTACGGGGGAGGGCCGAATATAAAGTTTCCTCTTTTTTTTTAAATCTGTTCCCTTTGCCCTTTAAACTGCAGAAATTTTTTTTGAGGTGGGGGATTTGTTTGTCCCTTCTTGATTAAAGATTGAGTGGAATTCTAGATGTGGTCACTTTTGTGTCATAATTTTTTTTGCCCCCCTGAGTGTATGCTTAGTTGTTGAGTATATATTTGGGACCATTAAAATTTTTTGATGTAATATAATCTCACTGTTGTGCTGGTACCTGTTTCACACTGTGTAATTTTGTTCTGCATCACAGTTCTTAATATGTTTAGGATTTTATGGAAGATGGTATAGTTTTTATTGGAGAAAAAAATCTTACCATAATGTGCATAAAAGCAATACTATTTTGTGACTTAATATTTTATATTAAATTTTACATCAGCAGCTGTTGAGAGAAAAATCAGGGAAATAGGATGAAATAAAACAAAAATGAAACCTATAAATAGGAAATTAGTATTCCAAAGAGATTTTGAAATTTCATAACTCAGAACAATGATGGTAACTAACTCATCAAAATGCAAGATGGATGATTTAGGAATACCAATATATTGACTCATTTGATTTACAAAAATAAAAAAGAAATCATTAAAGGTGAAGGAAAATGGCATTAGTGGTATTTTTTAAAAATCTCTGATTCCCTTTGGAATACCAGTTTTAGTGAATGAAAGATGGTTATAGAATAAACTCATTACAAGGATACCATCTTTTGAAATTTATTCTAATACTCAGTTGAAAATCAGCAGTTGAACTTTGGGTCTAACTCAAAGACTACATTCTTTCCCTTTTTCTAAAAAATCTAGTATTAGCTATTAACTTGAGTCCTGCTTCCTTACTCCTTTTACAGAGGGCGGCTTTGCACAGGAGTGCTTTCAGTGAAGGGGAGTTTATTCAGTTCCTTTGCAAACAAGAGACCCTTTCTTAGGTATATTTTCAAAAGCCAATTTCCCGTTAGACATTCAAAGCACCAGTGTTGGAACAATCACGGGCAGATTCACAGTCAAAGCTTTTGTGCTCGGACTTTACCAGCCATTTTGGATTTAAATAAGAGTACATTAGGGGAAAATGATTAGCCATCTTTTCCTCAAAAGTTCATTTGTAATCACTTTCTAAGCTTGAATTTTTACAATGTGCTTGAAATGACTATGATGGGGCAGTTGTCAGCAGTAGTTTTACAGAGAGGCCAGGATTTCTGCACGTGGTCATGGCAGGGTCAGACACAAGCTGCTGCTGCTGCACCAAGAGAGCCCCTGTGCTCTTTCTATGACCTGCCTGAAACCCAATTTTTGCAAGTTCATTGTCAGAGCAGACATTGTGACAAGGAAATCTGTAATTTTTCAGGTTTTCTTAATTACCCAGAACCTAAACCCATACCAAGCTGTCAAACTTTCTTTGAGCATAAAGCTCTCAAAATTTATCCATATAGTTCTCTATGTCCTCCAGGCAATATATCTCAGGTTGTCATTCTTCTGAGTTGGTCAAAGGAACCTGTTTTATTAATGTTTTTCTGTTCCTTTAGAAATCTTGTGAGGTTTGATGCCTGCAGTCTTCCAAGCTTTCAAATACTTTCATAATACTTGAAGGAATCTTGGCTTTTGGACTCCTAGTACTAGTACTTAGAGCATTGCATTTAAAAAAGTAAATACTATCCTTAGGTAACTGGGTTTGGTCAAAATAATAATTAAAGTAGGAATATTTTAAAACTTTTTATGAAGCTTTAAAAGGCTGCATGTCTCTTAATACTGGCTAACTTGTAGTTAGATGGTTAGTTGTCTTCCCAATTATCTAGTGCTTGTGGTGTGACAGGACATGTCTACACTTAGATAATATATTCATGGAAGTTGGAAGTAGTCAGGAAGTAGGTGAGTGGTGAGTTTGCTCTCGCCCAGTAATGTTCGCTTTTGTATTCCTGAAAACCTTGAAATGTATTTCAGGGGGGAAAAAAAAAAAGAAAATACCGGGATTGTGAGAACAGATGGATAATTAAAAAAAAAAAAGTGGGTTTGAGTTAAGAGGTAGAAAAAATGATGTTAGGAAACAGTGTTTCATTCTAGATGTTCCTCTGGGCTGATTTTTTAAAATTATTTGTCTGCGTCCCAAGAGAGCTGGCATGTGTATTGTACTAAACATCTCAGTTGTCTTAATTGCATTTTAATTGTGTCCTGAAGTATGGTTTACAGGATTAACCCTTCAGTGTTGTGCAGGCAAGATCCAAGGTGCTTGAATCATCCTTATAGGCCCCTGTATTCCTTCAGTGGCTGAAAGACTTAATGCTGATTACTCTGCTGTACACTTCCCAGCTTTGAGCCTAGGTTTACTGGGAATAACCTGACAGATTGTGTCCCCCAGGGAACCCATACACTAATGAAAATAATTCTAGGTGATCTGGAATATTTCCAGATTTTCTCCTGTATACAGAGCATGGCTGCATTCAGCTTAACAGCACGTATCACCTGAAAGATGTCCTGTGTCATGAGAGTGAAATGATCTAATAATTGGTGTATCTAAACATAAGTTGTCTCTAGAATGTACTGTCTGCAACACACAGATCAGGCTATTCATCCGTCTCTCATAGTGTGACACGTTCTCATTGAATTTAACTGTCAAATGGGCCAATCCTTTTAACATTCCAAGGATGGAACTGTTCAGATTGGTTTTGGCTGTGCTTTTACTTCTCTGCAAATTTCAGAAACTGTTTAGTTAGAGAAATGATAAGGCTGTGCTCTTGTACTGCTGCAGGCAGGTCAGTACCTTTTCAACCCAGCACGAGTGACAGTGGTTGCCTTGCTAAGTTGTTTCCTGGCATCTGTAGAGTGGCTACAGAAGTTCAGCCTTACCTCTGTCAGCCGTTGTGCAGCTGCAGAGGCATCCTGGAGCAGTGCTGTTGGTGCTGGAGTAGCACTGCAGTTCCCCTGCCTAAGGACATGGAGACCCATTCCAGGGAAATTGTGAAAGTAGGACGTGAGATGGGCTATTGCTTGGGCTCACCCACAGCCTCTACATGTAAAACTGGGCGAGCATTCAAAGAAGTTGCCACAACTGAAGTTCTTCCAGGTAAGTTGACAATGTGCATGTTCTTCACCACTTTGTCTTTTTGGAGTCCAGAAGAAATAAAGGTACATAGAACTAACAGTTCAGTCCAGAAAGGAGGCAGGGCATGTGGGCATGGTGCAGATACAGCAAAACCTGCTGTGGGAGGATCTGTAATGCCTGCCTTCAATTTAAAGTCTTAATTCATGTGAGGGAGGCACAACTTAGTATATTTGGGTTTGTCCTATACAGAGCCAAGAATGGAACTTGATCCTTGTGGATCTCTTCTAACTCAGGATATTCTGTGAGTCTATTTCTATGATTCTCTTCTATGATTTTCATAGGTGGCTGGCTACTGGGTGAGCTTGTAGCTTGATTTAATACTACTCTAGTTACAATAGATTCACTGGAATATGTAAATCTCGTGGGGGTTTTATATAAGTTAATAAAAGGCAATCTAAAAAAGGGAGGTGGGAGATGCAATCTTCTGGATGCCACTTGTCACTCAGGATGTGGAGGTAACTGCAAGCAGCTCCTGATGAACTGATTCACAGCAGTCTATACTACCAACAAAAGTGTATACTAACAATAATGAACATTTGGGAGAAATTAAAAAAACATTTCCGATCTGCTTCTACTTTTACACATCTGAAAATGATGTTAAGTTAGATCATCCTGAAAAAAGCTAGTTTCCTCTACATTGCTTCCCCCACCTCCACAATTCTCTCAAAATAGAATTGGCTTCCTGTGCTGCCATCAGTTTGGACTTTGTAGATTAGCCAGGAGAGCTGGAAGCTGTAATTTTTCTTGAAGAAATAACTGCTGATTGAGCCCAACCACAGAGGACAACTTTTAGCATGTTTGAGTTTAGCCTCAAAATGGAAATACACTATCCCTTTAAGGTCTAGATTACCTGCAGTAAGAAACAAGGAAGGTGGAAATATTTTTCATGGGCAGGAGAACTAAATACCAAAGCTAATAATAGAGCAATACAAGTGTTTGCCTGTCTTGGAAGTTTGTATAAATGCATGTGCTCTTTACAAAGCACCTTCCAAATTTTCTTAGTGTTTACATAGCAAGTTGTATCTTTGTCTGAATATATAGGCATTATTTCATCTCTAGAGCATGTGGGGAGATGCACGTTTTGTTAGACCAGTTGTGCTGTGGGATGTTATTTTTTGATACAGTTGTCCATCAGTGCCATACGGATGTTTTACAAAGCAGAGTGAGAATAAGCAGAGTCCTCAGTGTTCACCGTGATGAACAGGACAACAGGTAGAACCTTGTGAATACCCAACTATCTGACTTTCAGACTTGCGTCATGCCCTGTCTGGTGAATAAAATGAGCTTTTTATATTTGGACATCCAATAGAAGACATCCCTGTAGACTGAGGTGCCTGACACCAGTGGCCTAAGCTAGCCTCGAGTCTCTAGGATCTGATCTCCACACACTTAGTATGTTTAATTCTCCTGATTGAATGGTATCTAATTCATGTTAATTTTGTACTAAGGAAGGGCTACATTAGCGTGACATGTTTGCATGCAAATCTATCTTGACAACTGTTTAACAGAGAGATGTGACTGTAGCTACATCATGTGTGTGATGTGATACCCGAAGGAAATGGCTGTGGTAGTTGTACAGTTTAGAGCTAAGAGCTGTCTTTTGCAGCCTATTGCTAATGTAAGGATGCTTGATTGTAACTCCAGAAAAAAACACCTCTACCTGGCAGCACTAGGTGCTGGATGAGATGACTGATGGCTTTTTGGGGAACACACTTCAGTCCCTCATCCCTGAGGGCAACTTGGGCCAAGTTCTATCTCTCACTGCCCATGTATCCTTACTTTTGATATCTAATAAATGTATTGCTCTACTGCCTTTTGAGACAGACTCCAAGAGGTCAAGATGGGAGGGAGAACACTTATATGTCAGCAACAGAAGGGAGAAGCAAGGTGCCAGTCTTTGGTTATCCTGCTGCAAGAGCTGTGTCATTTTGATACTTGTCTTTTGATAGCCAAGAATAGGACACACCTTTTCCCAGTATCATGAGCAAAGTTAGGAATAGCCAGACCCAAGTTTGCACACTAGACATGAGAACAGCAGGCAAGTTACAGCATCTCCATCAAAAGACAAATCACCTTTATAACATTGGGCAATTATGTGCTGGCAATTTTGTAAAAAACTGCAAGATCTCTTGGTTCTTCTCATAAATATCAGAACAAGAGCAGAAATTCTACAGAGATTTGTGTGTGTATATCCTTATATCGTCCTTAATGAGATTACTAGAATTGCTCCGATTTTCAGTGTGCCACAAACCTCAGTGGACTCTTACAAATCTCATTCATCTTGCAAATTACCTTAACACTGAAGCAATATTACTTAAACTCAGAATTGCTGCTAATGACACCATTTTAAGGAAAAACAAAAATACATGCTTAAATATGTGGATTCTCTTAAAAGGATCAATTATTTCAGGAATAAAGGCATTCTAATTAAAGTACTGCAAGTTTAGCAACAGATTCCCATAGACTGTGGAAAATTAACTCCTTTTTCTTTATGGAGGGAATAAGTATGCTACTGATGATGAATTAAAACTAGCCAAAGAAAACCAGGTGGTTGCCAGAGTGCCCTTGAGAAGCCTCTTGCAGAGCTCTGCAAACAGCCAGCTACAGGCACTGTGATGGCTATTAAAACCTCAAATACCAAAAGACACCAAGACAGGAGATGCCACATTCAGCACGTTATACCTGAGGGCATAAAACTGCTCATCAGAACAGCAAAGCATCTCCATAATACCTGAATTCATAGTTCACTGCCATCCTTGGGGAGTCCCTACAGTTCCAAAGGTCAAAGCTTGCCTGGCCTTCTCTAGAGTCATACCTGGCAATTGGAGAAACTTTGCAGGCTAGATGGATGGTATTAGTCACGTCACCACCCCAGCTATTTCTAGCAATTATCCAGACATTGGAAAGGTAGTCTGCCATAGCACAACATAACCCACCCCTTCATAGCTGGTTGGCTGATGGACCTTTCCCACTGAGCATCAAGGCTTCCACTACTGCAGTAACAATATGCTATGGCTGTTCTCCTGTGCTGCTGATATCAACATGTCTCTGGTGCCTTCCACTGTCCTCCCAGCCTTTGTAAAATATTAGCAAAGTATGGCTAGAGGCTGATCACCAATTTTTACCATATGCTTGTAAAACAACTATGTCCAACTCTTTATTTGGGGTTATCACTGGAAAACCTTAGTTGTGCCTTCTGTCACAACCCCTTAAAATTGGAGCCTTCCATTAGTTCCTCAAATTCTTAAAGTTCTTCCTACATCTGTCTAACTCTTGCACACAGAAGAGAGTTTGGGGTGCTGTTTAAGCAGGTAGCAGGGACACAATTTGCCCCATTCCCCACACCATTCAGTGTTCCAAGAATTCCTTTCCCCTTGGTAGGTATCTGAGATGGTGGTCTCAATCCTACTGCTACCTACCTCCCTACCTCCCCACTGAGGCTTTGTTAATTTCTCCTCTTTGGAATGTTTTTCTTGCACATGAATTTAAACTTTTCTTCAGCTCTAGCCAGGTGAAGTACTTTTCAAAGCTGCTTATAAATATTTCAGTTGTGCTTGTCTGTTATTGTTACCTCGCCCCCCAATGGCATAAATACATTGATACACTCTTGTCTAACTAAAATGCCAAAACAGCAGTCTGAAAAATGAGAATTCCCTAAAACGTTGGATCTTTAAAATCACATTCTCTTTTTATAAGGACATTTGGTAGTGATGATTGATCGGAATTGATAGTTATGATTTGAAAATATTTTTTCATGTTATTAAAACATAATAAAAATGTGTTCTATTTTATACATTTTAGCACTTTCTATACTTCCCTATTTTTCCTTTAAAGCTGTCAGTAACAGTCCCTAGTGTGATCCTACTGGTTCTTCTGCTGGTCTCATGATTCCCAGTTACAGCTGCTGATGTAGTTCTTCTTTTACCTCCTGCCAAAGAGAGAGAAACTGAGGAACATACACAGCAACCTTCTGCCTCGATTATGTTCTGTGCCTTGCTAAGAACCCAAGCTTTTGGATAAGGTCCCCAAGCCTTTACACAATTATTTTTGTCCTTGGCTTTTCATCAATCAGCTTGTCATTGGACCAGGACCTATCATGTGTTTAAAACCCCCAAGACACCTTCCCTTTGCTGCTGCCTCAGATGACATCTTTCCTGATTTGCTGGACATGAGGTTCCCATCCTCCTGTACCTGAGCTCACCACTTTAGATAAACATGACCACCTTTTGTTTCTAGCATCTCTTTAGCTTATGAGTCTAACTTAAATGAATTTCTTCTCTTTTCTTACAGGTCCGTGAGCATTCCTCCATTGCTGTGGCACTTTGCCTCTCTGAAAGGTTCAAGTCAGGGAGGTTATGTCATCCTTTTGTGTTTGCCTGAGAAGCAAGAACTCCTGCTTTGCTTTCAAGTTCATGCAAAGACGCATAGATCACTGGTGCTCCTTCATCTCCCCATATCTGTTTCTCAGTTTTAACTTTACTGTTTACATTGTATATTTGACTCTGTATTTATTTTCTGTGGATTCAGAGGTTTATGAGGTATCTTGCCCAAACTCTGTCTCCTTGTATTTTAGATTCTGTATTACATTAATCTCCTAAGAAGCCTATGCAGCTGGTGTAAATTTCAGCACTGAACAAACGTAGCCAAGCTTAATGCTAGTTTTTCTGGGAGTTTCTCTCTGAATGGTTTAGATACCAGCCACAGAGACTGCAAAATGCCAGCATCCCACACCTCCACCTCCCCACCTTCAGATTGATTCAAGGCACATTAGCAAATACTTCTGGGGGTTTGTTTGTGTTTTGGTAGCACATACAGGTTTGTTTCCTTTTACTCTCATTCAAATTTCACTAACACTGTTTCTTTACCACCTTCCTCCAAACAAAATGAACAATATTGAAAACGGCACTTCAGAACGAGACATTACCAGGAGCAAAGCTATCTTCTGACTACCTTCTTTTTCTCCTGGCACTCATTGTTTACAGCTCCAGAGTCTATTGAAAGCAAACTTGCTTCATAGCTGAGAAGTTGGTTGATGAACAGTAGAGTCATATTTACAAGAAAGCTGCTTAACGACAGTCCCAAGCAAAGGAGCAGAAAAAGCCCTTTGCTGATTACCATGAATTTAACTCTTGTATTGTAACCTCTTGAATTCTGTTATTCCCATCCCTGAGCAACTTACACTTCAGACAGCAGCTGAATGGTGGAGCTTTGTTGATGGTTGTACTCGTTGCTAGGGGACAGTCTGAGGGGGGTGAATCATGCCATTTACAGTCAGCCTAAAGGAACATTTGGAAATGCTTGAGCTTAGAAATTTCCTTCTGTAGCCTATGTCGTTGAAAATGGATTGCTTTGTGGCCGTGAAGAGTGCTTTAGAAATACACATGATGATAACTAAACACACTGGTGTCTTTAGTTGCTTGTACCCTTTGCATGTCCTATTAAATCGTTATGGTGCTTCTTACTTCTTTGATAATTATGTTTTTAGTTAAAATAAACTGGCCATGTACAAATGGTATGAAAAGAAAGTTGTTGCAAATCACATTAAACTTAAATAGTACAAGTTTTCACCATTACTGTAAGAAGAGTGATTTCTAAATGCAATTGCATGTACCTGTCTAGATCTGAACTTTCTTGGACGTTTGCGTTGGTATTTCTTTTATCTGCTGTGGGACGGCCGAAGCTTCGGGTACCTTCAGAAATGAACTTGACATTTAGTAGGTAGGTGAGGTTTTACGAGATACACGGTGGAACACAAGGTGGGTGAATAAAAGCGCTGGTACTATGGCTGTTAAGCTGCGGTTTGGAGAGGACAGGGAGGGAGCAGCACACACGCAGCTGGGGCTGGCAGGTGTGACAATTGCCATGGGGAACCCCCCAGCACTTTGGGAGCTAATCCGGGTATGTACCGTGCCCACGGCGGGCAGCCTGCCCTGCCCGGCTCCAGCCCCGTGTCCAGGGCTGCTCTCCGCGGGGCTCCGGGCAAGCCTGGGCGTGTTGCNGACGGGCGGCTCGGGGGCGGCTCGCCCGGGGGTGGCGAAGGCTCGCAGCTACTCAGCATTTCTCAGCGCGTCCCCCCGGCCTGCAGCCCTTCGCAACACCACATCTCCCTTGCTCCATGCATCCTGAAGGAGTTTAACGTTATTTTACGTACTACATCAGTGCTCCCACCGCTTTTCAAGGCAAGGAAAGCGTTATTTCCTTGGCTTTCGGCATCAGACGTGAGAGCGCAGCCGAGGCACCGAACCCGCGCCACCGCCAGAGGGCGCGCGGACCCCGCATTCCCAAGGCCATTCCCAGCCCGTCCCGCTGCTGCGGCTGCACCTCCAGCACCCGCTACCCAAATAGTGTCCGTAACACGGGAAGTCACCTGGAATAACGTGTGAGCATTTGTCACCTAACAGCACCGCCAGGAAGATTTCCCAAACAAGAACTTTGTTTTTTATAACCCTGCTTCATGATGTGCCCTTCCCTTTCAGTTGTCTTACTATTGGCAACACCTGGATCAGACCACGGAGTCGTTTCTTCATTTCAGGAGTCTGTCGAGGTTTACTCCCACAAACGAGTTGTATCCAAGCTGTGAAGAGCAGGAAGGAATTCATGCATCTGAATGGGTCTATATATTTTTCCGATATTGTTACTCTTGCTTTGATTCTATTGATTAACACATATCTGTTATAGGTACTGCGGTAACTGCTTTAATTTTTTTTTTTTTTAATGAAATCTTTTTACAAAACAGGAGATCATACGGCTTCAAGAAATCAAAGTACGGTAGTCCATCTCTCTGAAGTGTGGAGAAACTATTAACCATTCCTCTTTTTCTCTCCACAGCTGAGCAGGAGCTGTCACACTCAAAAGCATGCCTGTTTCTCCTTCGAACTACAACAGATGGTTTGTTTGCAGACCTTCCTTTTTTTTTCAGGTCCAGAAACGGTTAAATTACATGACTCACACAGTAAAGGGTTAACACTTGTATCCTTTTGGTACCTCCTCTCAGGAAACTTTGAGAAAAACAGCTGTACCGGCTTGTAAACAAGTGGCAGTTCACTTGTGCCGGGCTGGCTAGCAACCGGAGTTACCCTTCCTTGGTCTACAGGGCTGCCTAAAATAAAGATCTGCATGCAGCATATCATTTAACCCGATCTTTCGTGGGACGAACAGGCCACCGCAAAGAACACCAGTGTCTGTCATTTAGTAATGGCTTGCTTGCAAACTGCTCTGGTCCCTCAGGCACAACAACAGATGTCTCTCCCTCAACCGATGCACAAACACACGTGTATCCACCTGCCTTCCAGAAATACATATGGAGGCTTAGGTGGTTAATAATAACCAGAATTTCAGATACGGTTTGCCTGACTCTGTAAGATCTGAAATGTATTTTGCGATTTCAGTGTGATCGAAAATTAAATAGGTAGAATGAACTAAGAAGTGGCTGATGCGAAGACTGAAAAATACCAGAGATAAAAAGACTACATCTGTGAAAAATAGAGCAAACTGGGAACCCTGGCAAAACCAAGCCTTACTCTATGACACTGTGCATTAAACCGTTCGTCTTCATGACCAAATTATTTTTCCTCAGCTTCTGAGAGTGAGATAAATACAGCGGTAACCATTCAGATTACCTTGGATTAATTATATTCCTAACTAAAAACAAAAAAATCCCCCCCGGAAAACAGCTCGGACCCGCGGTGAGAGCTCTGGCAGAAGGCCGGGCTGTTCCCTGCGCCCGCCCGGGACACGCGGCTTCTCCCCGCCACGGGCTCACACCGCCCGTCCCATCCTGGCACCATCGGCCCTGAACCCCCGCAGGTCGGGCCGCGGGAGCCGCGGGCATGTGCTCCCCGTTCATTCATAGCGAGCGCGCAACAGGCTGTGCCGCCCGCTTCACTCAAAGTTCTCCCTCTTAGTTCTTTGAGCTTCGCTAAGGAGTCCACGCGGCGCGTTTGGAACACTCCTAGGAGGGCTGTTCTCGCCAGCTGAAGTACTTTGAGGGGAGTTTCTCGCTTTATAAAGCGGTAACCTCGGACCCGTGCGCTGCCGCTCAGCGCTGGCGCCGTTCCCAGGCGGGGCAGGGCAGGGCGCGGGGCGGCTCCCGGCAGGTACAGCCGTCCCCGGCGCAGCCCCGCATCACCTCGGTTACAGCGGAGGAACGAGGCGCAG